>NJDC01008552.1:51382-70077 GCA_002245475.1 Calephelis virginiensis
ACTCCGATACCCTCTTACGATTACTTTTAGCTTGTGTCACACGGATACTAATTATTACTTTTCGATTGGATTGGAAACATCATTTTATGTAACATTAAAAAAATATAACCTCAACCGATTTTCTTTCCGACTTAAATAAGAAAAATTGAATTAATATTAAGTTAAAGTAAACAATAATACGTTGAAAACAGTAGTGCTTCATATACAACACGTAAATAAAACATCATCTGACAGGTTTTTCAATGTATGAACGATGGGCGTTGTTCTTTTGTGAGCATATTGAGTAGGTCTGAGAATCGGCCAGCATCTATTTTTCATACCCCTATGTGGTGAGGGTGATTCACCCCAATTTTTTTACAAAACTCACATTAAAATACCTATAGCAGAACAACCTCTGCTGGGTCAGCTAGTTTTCTAATAAAATTATTTTTAACCTTTCACACAATTAACCTATCACATTGTGGGACTTAGTCTCTTCGGCTAGACGTGGGTGCCCTGGTTGTATCTCTGCCTGTCTATTCGGTCCAAAATAAAAAATAAAATCTGTGTTCTAGCGATCTGACTTCGGACTTGACTTCTTTAGATCGCACATTTTCAATTTTGTAATAAAAATAACGTTGCCCGGGATTGGATATGTGCAGGGTTGGCTCGCCACCTATCACACTGTGGGACTTAGTGTATTCAGCTTGTCGTGGCTTGAAGATGGGCGTGAAGATATGTACTTACTTAAAAAAATGAATAGCTTGCGATAAAGTTATTTGTTTAATATTAATTTAATGTTAACATATTAACGTAATATATGAATGGTGCTAAATAATAAATTACTGCTGAATGCTGGGAAGATGTTAATTAATTAAAATATAATTATGTACTAATTTGTTGTATCTCATTTTAAGTCACTGATGTAATATAATTATTGTAATCGCTGACCAAGTATTTTGCTGCTTTTATCCAAACAATTTTGTGGTCGTTTAAAAACTCTGTTACAAGTTATCGCCTGTTTGGTCTAGCGCCCCGGCGTCGGACTAAAATTTAAGAGGTCCCCGGATTCGGAGAGCAAATAGAAAATAAGCTTTTTTGTAATTTTCTAATGAATGTAACGGTTTCAGGTTTATGTGTGCCCGATTGGCGACAGGCTTGCCATGTTTCACATTATGGGACTTAGTATTTTCAGCTAGTCGTGGATGCCCTGGTTGTGCCTCTGCTTACCTTTTCAGGGACATGGGCGTGAAGATACTTTTTTAAGAAACCAGTTCAACATTGGTTCACCATTTTTAACGTATACAAACTGGACGGACTTAAAAACGTGTATGTAACGTTTTCGAAAATATTTTCAATAGTCATAATTTTTTAACAACTTTGTAGTATGTAAAGGAGTACTTTTTTTAAAGAAGAACCTCGAGTCTATTCCTGAGAGATTCAGATATTTAAGTTATGAACTCTAGGTTTGGAATTTAATTTTATCGTATTTATAAATGTATTTCTTATTATTAGGGTCATTGACCTACAGCCATTTCGCAAGCGTACCGTTTGCTTACTTTGGGGTTAGATTAGTGATTCCCAAAGTTATTTGGGCTACGACCCATCTGCAAAAAGTTGCCAAAACTCGAGACTGGTTCTCGAGTGATATAAATGAAGGACTAAGTTTAAATTATAATAAGTTTCAAATAAGTTCAAATTCAAATATGAAATATTTCAAATATGAATGAAGGACTAAGTTTGATAATTGTTTACAACATTTTAGAACACAAGATTTTTATAACTTAATAATTTATTTATTTCATTATGTTGTATCATCATTCCTAGTGAATTCTGGTTTCAGATATTCTAGGTAATACTTTCTCATAACTTTCTGACGTTTCTTGCCATCCGAACTCATTGAGTTCATTTGGAAATAGGACTCAGTGTCGCTTTTTTCACTCAGAAGATCATCTGTATTTTATTACTATTTTCGCAATCAACTGTTGGCTCGGTCGGGTGGTGTTAGTGTTGCCAACTTTTTTTGACAAAAAAAGCATTAACCGGTTTGGATAAGCAAAAAATAAAGTATTAAAAAGAAAAAAAGTATTTTTCAAGTATTATGTTTTTATCGCTTTGAAAACGTATTTTCGTGTGCTTTTAGCACATACTATATTTTTGTAATTTTTAAATGTTGCAAACCTTGATAGACAATCAACGTTTAATAAACAAAACTAACGTACCATTTCTGTACCATTTCATCAGATTGTCACCTTTCCTGCCACTGACACATCCACAACTGACATCTAACATTTTTTTTTGTATTTATAATCAACGATTTATTATATTTACTTAATGAAGTACCCATAATTTGTATTCTGTTTTACGCATCAAAAAAAAGGTTGAAAATAAAGTATTTTGGCATACTTTATTTGTATGTAAAAGTATAAGGATACTAAGTAGGATACTTTATTATAAAGTATGGTTGGCAACCCTAAATAGGTGGCGTATAGTTCTACAGGCAGGACCCACTCAATATTCTCTAGCGACCCACCAGTGGGCCGCGACCCATAGTTTGGGAAACGATGGGTTAGATAATCTAGTTTAAAATTAGCAAATTTTTTATGATTGATATCCGATTTTGATTGGTTTGTTACATAAGGATTTATATAAGATTCTGAAGCAACAATTACTAAACTTAGGTAAAATAACCGATTAATCTAGATTCTAGAATAACATGTATGTTTGCCAATATTCCCCCCCCAAGAGTCCAAGCCTTGTCGTGGCGGGCTGAGTAGGTGGGGTCGAGCCGGGGCCCAGGTGAAACCAATTCCTCCTCCTCCTCCGTGCCTCAGTAACCCTCTCTGTCCAAGAGAGATTACGAGGAGCGCACACAGGGTGGTGGGCCATTTGGCCCGCGTGGGTTGCTTGCAGGCCTGCGGAGGAGGGGGCGGGCTTTCCATCTAGCCAACCCGGTCAAGATGGGGTTGCAGCAGGTACGGGGGTGTCTGTCGCCACTGGCACCCAGAAGTGGTGCACGCTGTGTCTTCTTGTATGCATGTGTGTCACTGAATTCCTTCTAAACGACTGAAGCGATTTTGATGAATTTTTTGTATGTGTTCAAGGGGTTCCGAAAATGGTTGAGATTTACAATTTAGTCCACTGGACAATGTTTTTTTTGGTTATTTTTTATTTGTAAGTAGTAGTTGATTTTGGAATGTTTTACATTGGATCCGGTAGGTTGCGCTACGAAAAACTGAGAAAAATGCAGGGAAAATAGAAAAAACAACACTTTCATTTTCCTATACAAATTTTTAGTAGCTGCTAATGTCAAGCGATACTATGTTTGCTAAGTCGGCTAGCCAATAATAAACAGTAGTTTAAAAACCAAGAATTCGCTTTTATATCTATCTGAACTAAAAAACAGAAAATAATACGAAATCTTTTTAAATACTGCGTGGTCCTTGCGACCGATCCGACCTTTAAGTGGGTCGAAACACGTTCTAAGATCCCGTTATGTAGATATCCCGACGACGACGTTGATAAAGGCTCCTTAAAAGGAATTTAAATTTTACTAATTGTTAGGTTAATGAGTTACCATAGAAACTCCACTGACAGAGAATTGTCTGCGAGAGATGAAGGTTGCGAGTTGAAGTCCTGTCTGAAAAGATTTTTTTTGTCCCCTTGTTATGGCAATAAAAATCTGGTATTGTTATATATGTTACTAGCGGCTTACCCCGGCTTAACACGGTTATGAAATATAAATCTTCCTCTTAAATCACTTTATCTATTAAAAAAACTGCATCAAAATCCGTTGCGTAGTTTTAAAGATTTAAGCAAAGGACATAGGGACAGAGGAAGCGACTTTGTTTTATACTATGTAGTGATTATTATTGATTATTTTATTGGTATACGTTTACTGAAATATAAGTTCATTTAAAAGAAATTTTGATATACACTGTGTCAATACAAGGAATAAAAATCTTGCTGTGCATGTGTCTCGTCTCCACAGAGTGAGCCATCCTTCCATGGGCAATGTATACGTTTTTATAATAAACTGCCCGATTATAATGAAATACCTTTTAATTAATAATTTTTAAAAACATACGACCAATTGAATATTTAGCAGACAAAAGTGCTTGGGTTTAATTATACCTCTTGACAATTATAAATATAATGGATTAATATTTTAATTATTGTATACATGCTGTAATTAAAATGAGGAAAAAGACAAGCCCGATGTATTTCTTTCGTCGGATCATTAAAGTGTCTGTGTTTTATTAATTGTGGTATCTACTTAAGTATTTCTATATATAGGTTCGTTGATTAACACCCATAACACAAACATAGTTTGCTTATTTTGGGGTTAGATTCAATTTGTGTAACTTGTGATATTTTTATATATAAATCGAAATTTAAAACTAAATGCGAGTGTTGAAAAGTTTTATATCAACTTATACATTTGCACATATTTTTAAAGAGTGTATTATTATTTTAGGGTCTGATTCGTCTCTTTTTTTAGAACAAATAAACAACAAAACAGACCGTGTGCCTTTTGGATGTAATAATAAAATATCCTCGCTTGACTTTGACACCAAAATACCCATTTTTTATTTTAAGTTAATGGTAGACTCGATTTTATAATTATTCAGCAAGTATAATTAGATACCTCAGATAAAAGGAGTGTCATACCGTACCTATCAGGAGCTGAAAGAGAAAATGGAGAGGTTGGAAATAATATTTTTTTAATCCCAAAGTAAGCAAATTATATGCTTGTGTTAAAGATATTAGTCAACGATTCTAATACATAGAAATACCTAAATAGATACCAGAATAAATCGAATAAGCACCCAGAACCGGAAACGCAGACATCTAAATGTTTATCACACAAATGCCCGCCGCCGTCGGAAATCGAACCCGAGCCTTGCGGTCGATCGGTGTAGTTAGGCGCGTACGTTAGCCACTCGACTAACGAGGCGGTAAATACAAGTGGAAAAGCAAGTAAAATTTTACGCGACATTTCACATAGACTATAATTTTTGAATTCATAATTATTATAACATAAAGATAAGCAATGACATAAATGGTTGTCAACTTGTGTTTCGAACTTAAAGATTTAAAACTAATGATTGTCAACTTGTGTTTAGCACCTAAATATTTAAGTCCGGTTAATATTATTTTAAAAAAAACTTTTTTGATCAAATCTTCTTGCTGTTTAATGCCATAAATTATCTTTATCTTATGATATTAAACGGCAATCAAGCAGACAAACCTGATATTAAGAAATATACGATTAATACAACTAAAGACGGAGAGGATAATCCGCGTTGCATAAACTTCTTAGGAGTGCGACATCGACATCTACGGCAATAAACGATTGAGGTAGGTTAAAGTGTAAATGTTTTTAAATTCCAGATTTCTGTCGCATTCATACTACTTATATACGCATACTATAATTTACTATTACACTATAATGTATACTATCCACACTAATACTTTGTCTGTCTATGTTCCTGCCTGCTTCTCTTACAAAGCTAAACCACTGAACTAATTTTGATGAAATTTGATATGTACATATCTAAATATTCTGGTTATACCTATATTTAATTTTTTTTTTCAAAAATCAACCTTCAAAATACTATAATAGGAAATGAAAGTTTGTACTAAGTAACGAAGAGGTAGAAATGTTAAAAATGCAAAAGTCTGTCTATTTGTTTGTTACTCTTTCAGGGCTAAACAGCTGAACCAATTGTGATAAAATTAGTTATTTATGTAAAGACCCTAATTAAAAATCAAATATATTTATTTGCTGAATATGTATGTTAGATGTTATAAAAGATATTTGTTAATACCAACATATTCTACTACGTTGTGATGTTCAAATATTTTTTTTTAAATTATGCAAATTTCTCATTAATTATACCGTTTTAATATTTGAACAAAATTTTAAAATGTGATTAAGTTTAACCCTAACTACCTTGAGCTACCACCGTTTTCAAACCTAGCCTTTTTTAAATATAGGCTGCTTTTTTTTTCAAAAATCAACCTCTTGGGACTTTTAACTAAGGTGATGAAAGTTTGTATATCTATTCTATGCTGACGAAATCGCGAAAAAACAGCTAGTAAACAACAAAAAAAAACCAACTCATACTTTTATCGTAAATGTAAGCCAAGGACAAGAAACAAATACTAAGTGTCAAATGTCATGATATACATATAAAGACAAAGTAGGTAGTATGTCAAGGCCAATAGAAATTTAATCCATTTTTAACCGACTAAAAAACAGAAGTGTTCTGACTTATATGTTTCATTTTTTTTAAAACGATTATCATTTCTTTGGTCTAGCTGTCCGACGTCGAATTTGACTTCTAAACATCCAGGCTTCGATTCCCCGGTGTGTATTTTCAATTTTCTTATAAAATTAATGTTGCCCGGGATTGGACATGTGCCTGGTTAGTGATAGGCTTGCCACCTATCACATTATGGGATTTAATATCTTCGGCTAGTCATAGAGTTGCTATGGGCGTGAAGATACTTTACTTTTAGAAAGGACAAAATGTAGTAATAATAAGTGAAATTTTATTGTTTCATATAAAACATGATTATGAAAAAGTTTCTTAATTTAGCTATTCTTTTTTGTATGTTTGCTTTTTTGGAAAGGTACCTAAGTCTTAATTTCGAGGTGGTCCCATATTAATTTGATCACTATCCGTGGTTTCGGAGTTGTACTTAATCGATATAATACAGACAGACTTCGCGACAGAGTTTAAAGTATCATGCCCATCATCTAGATGCGTGGCGATCTACAACTGTGCGATTCCGAAGGTATTTTTTTACCCCGTATAACACCTTTGTGGAATCAGTTACCGAGGGCGGTATTTCCAAACAATTATGACTTAGGTATCTTCAAGAAAAGAGCGTACTCATTCCTTAAAGGTCGGCAACGCATTTGTGAAACTCCTGGTGTTGCGGATGTCCGTAGGCGGCGGTGATCACTTTCCATCAGGTGACCCACTAGCTCGTTTGCCTTCGTTCGTTCGTTTGTTTGAAAAGTAGAAAAAAATATTAAAATTTTTCCATACAAATTCTTTCTTTTATTACGAAATTCGCCGGGTCGGTTAGAAATGTATATATTTTAGTCTATGTTGACGACATCACCATTCATGATCTTTTTGGTAATAAAATTTGGATAAAATGTATATGGGACCATTTCAGAATCATTAGCTATCTTACGAAAAAATGCTTTGTAACGAATTGGTCATGAAATAAAGTCGGGTTTTTTTGCAGTTTTAATGGGCTAAATGGGATAATGGGATAATAGTTTCTGCTGAATAGTAAAGTACTACTATTTAAATTATGCGCTTCGGCTTTACACTTTATACTTTTAAACTGGCTGACCTAATCTAAATTTAAGCGAAAAGATTAATTATGTGCAATAACAACTCTATACTATAGGTATCTTTAAAATACATTCGGATTTCCGAAGCTTAAGGAATATAGCCGAAGCGCATAATTTAAATAGTACTACTGTACATGTATATGCAACTTGTCAAATATACATTACTTCTTGTCTCCTACATTCAAAAAATACTAAAAACGAATATAATAACTGATAAATACAAAAAAAAATTAAAAAAAAAAAATTTTGATGTTCTCATAATTATATATGTTTCAGTATCGCGAAGGCTTAAGAAAAAGGTTCACATCGTATTTCTTCTTTCTTTTTGGTATTACAAAAATTGTAGACGTTTCACAATTCCAAAGAATGTTATGTTCCAAAAGTATCACAGATACTTTTTATCTAAATCATGGTTCACACTTCTAAAGAAAATAAAAAACGAGAGGTAGCTTTGCTAAAGTAATTTTTCGATGTCATTATTTTTCTTTTTTTAAGAAACAAAGTGTACATAATTACGAAATTATAGAAGCGCACTTTGCGTGTTTGACCAGAATACACTGTAAAAAAATGAGGTATTTTTCCGCTAATCACAAGTTTTATACGTAACTAGATGGTGGGGTTTATTTTTTATGGTATTTTTGTGATAAGATAGCGAACAAGCACGGCTCTTCTAATTTTAAGAGACAAGCGGAGAGCTATAGACACCATCGATGTTATAGGTGGGTCTATGGATTGGGTATTAGGGTTAGTGTGTAAGTTTACCAGCTGCCCTACAACTTTTTTTTAATTTTTTTTATGATATTGTAAGGCAAACAAGCAGACTGATTTCCAGATGGTAAGAAATTCACGCTGCTTAGAGACACCAAAGATGGTATATTGCGTTGCCAATCTGAGGCCGGGATGTGAGGCCTCGAGCAAAAGTAAGTTTACTAGCTACCTAAAAGTCGATTATTTTTGTACGGCATTTTTACTCTCTATAGATCCATAAAAAATAATGAGAAAGCGCGCGGTGCTGTAAAAAATGGTGCGCCACAAAGTCGGTAATTTTTTTGGATTTTTTGACAATTTCAAGGGTAATTTGGTCATTTCATTCTGCAGGTACCGTCATAGACTGGTGTAGATATATCATATATGCCTATAAATACTAAACTTCGTAACAGAACGTCGCTCCGTAAGCGATATATGTGTAAATTATATTTATTTAATATTTTTATTACTTTTTTTTCAATATGAACTTTCAGATTTGTACGGCATTAACTTTTTATAAATTATTGCATTAAGTACAAACAAAATATGTAAATGCCGTATAAAAAAATATCGTCATAAATTTCACCTTACATTTGGTTATATGGATTTTTCTTACTTTTCGTTCTATGGATTTTTCCTTCAGTTTTTTCCCCTACAAACCTTTGGACCAACGATAATGTACGGCATGTAAAACATTATTATCTATGCATTAAATACTTTTAAAATAAATTAATTTTATGTTGTTTCAAATCACCACCTGGACCACTGAAAGAGAGGGGGTTGCAACCTATGATTTCTTCCCCTTCTCGCACGGTTTTTGTACGGCGTTGCGGAATAATGGATTAGAAGCTGTATTGAAACAGTATGAAACTGATGCCGTACAGAATGAAATGACCAAATTACCCTTGAAATTGTCAAAAAATCCAAAAAAATTACCGTCTTTGTGGCGCAACATTTTTACCGCACTGCGCGCTTTCTTATTATTCTTTATGGATCTATAGAGGGTAAAAATTCCGTACAAGAATATATGACCAAAATGTACTCACTCTACCTGCACTTCTGAATTCTCACCCGCACTCAGTTGGACAGCTTATAAGTTACGGCATAGTGCTGAATCTTATTATTTTATGCTCTTATATCGTCCTATATACGTCACCTGGTGGTTCATATGACCCAACCATTTTTGAACATGGGTCTGTAGTCTATTTGTATAATTGATGCTCTTTGGCATCGGTGACCACTTCTCATCAGGTGAATAATTCGCTTTATTGGCTGATAATATAAAAACAGGCGATGGAGTCGTTAAATATCGACACATAGGTATTCTGTCTTGATAAAAAACATACTAAAGTAGGTATTCCAAGGTTTATCATGATATTATAGTCAACATAAACCTTGGAGTAATATATAATAATAGTCTCTTTTTAGTTTAGTTTATGTTTTAATAAGATTGTATTGTTTATTAATAAAGTAACAGTTTTATAAATCAGTTTCAAGGAAATCAATCATTATGCATAACATTTTGTGAATCTATTATCTTCTATACTAATATTATAAAGAGGAAATGTTTGATTTTTTGTTTGTTTGTTTGAAACGAATAGGCTCCGAAACTACTGGACCGATTTCAAAAATTCCTTTAGAATGCTACATCATCCCTGAGTTATATAGGCTTTGATTCACCAAAATCGGTGCAGTAGAAGCCAAGTTACACAGGTGAAGCTGCGTAAAACTGCTAGTATTTCACATTTTGTGAATCTGGTTAACATTGAATCTCGGAAAATATTCTAAAATATTCCCCTCATAAACCAGTTTACCGACAGCTGCAAGTTGGAATCAAATTTTATGGATGAAATTTTTAATTACGAAAAGCTGTTGCCCGCGTAGTTAATGGTCCCTCAGGAACATTTTTTCGGGATAAATACTATCCTATGGGTTAATCGAAGTTAGCCTCTACGTGTGTACCAAATTGTATGGAAATCGTTTCAGCAGTTTTTGCGTGAAGGAGTAACAAAACAGACAATCTTTCGCATTTCTAATATTAGTAATAAATTAATAGGATACATATTTTATACTAAAAAATTGCTTACGTTCTAATTTGCTACCATTATCTATATATTAATACGTGATGCCAAAACTTTGGACCTTTTTACGAAAATTGCGCGGACGCAGGAGCATCAAATTTGGCACACTTATAGTTTATTTGTAGTGTATAATAAGTGCAGAATGCTAATATTTTTCAATAATAATGCTTATAAAGTACATTAAATCAATAAATAAAACATTACTCACACTACCATGAATTTGACACACACAAACAAATATATTGATGTTGCCGATAGAATACCTATTCAGGAAACAAAGTAGTTGTTCTTGAGAAATGAAGATGGCGTTCTTATCAACAGGATGTTAAAATTCATTATGGTCGAATTTCGATCAATGGGCGACCGCTAGTTATGAAAAATAGTCACCACTACCCAAATAAATTAGTAATACAAAGAGATGCAGATGCAGTAATTTTTTTTAAAGTTTGTATTTGTGGACAAATTTTAAAACTTAATCGAAATTAGGTGGGCTTGATATTAGACCTAGATATTATCGATATATTAATGTTACAGGTAAGTTATAGTGAAACTATATTTCTAGTACTTTTTCATTACAGAATTTTATCAGGAGCCTCACCTTACCAAATGTATGTAAAGTAAAAGTAAGTCAGTAAGTATCTTCACGCCCATATCCCCTAAGAGGTAGGCAGAGGCACAACAAGGTAACCCACGACTAGAGGAAGACATTAAGTCCCACAATGTGATAGATGGAAAGCCTATCGCCAACCGAACACATATCCAGTTCTGGGTAACATTTTTTTGTATTTTTTTGTTGCAAAATTTGAAAATTTATTTACAACAGTATAAGTAAATTTATGCTTTATACTGTCTATAATTTATATATATAAAAATAAATTTTAGATTTATTTTACTTTCACAAATGTTTCGTGAATATTAAGAGTACGTACCTACCTGCTTGAGCGCTCGGAATAAAGAACAAAGCATGTTTGACCACAAGTTGCCGACTATCTCCAAACCGGTTCGGAGGTTTCGACGGAAAGTGTAACATTCAAATTTCCGTATTTATAACAATTGTATACGCCGAAGTATGGATATAAAAAAAAGCGAGGAAAGTCAGCTACTATTGCTTCGAAATTGTAATAATGTAAGTACCAAGAATTTACTTGACTTTTCAATGTCAAACGATCTTTTAAATACCTAATTTGTTTATTCTAATGTGATCGACTTAATTAGATAATTATTTTTAAACGATTGCATCACTTAATAGTTTTGGAATAAAGGCTAAAATATGCCCAGAAAAATGTAGTGAACTAATTTTGATTTAGTATTTAAGCAATCTAATGATCATTATAATAAATAATAATAGCTAGCAATGAGAGTTTTGGCGCCATCATGAATAAAGATGGTCGTAATTTTTTCATTATTATTGAATTTCGTGTTTATATTGAGTGAAATTGGTTAATTTAGGTGGGAATTAGATTAATTTTGTTCAGTGAAAGTGCATAAATGAAATAATCATGAAGAAATTAGTGTATCATCTATTTCCTTGCTGCCGTCAAATCTCACTAGATGAGCTTGAGTAACGAAGCCACCGCTTTACTCAAGACCCTGCCCTGACATGAATTTGTACATAGTTACTAATGACTGTATATTGTGAATTAACTAACTTGACATTAGCCAAGTAGTCGTGAAAAACGATCAAAAGCTATATTTATTAAAGAAGAAGAATAGATAGCAATACCTAGGTATATTTGAAGAAAAAATAATAATTTGGATTTAAAATTATTTAAGACAGTTTTAAAAAACTAACTTTATATGAAAAAAATAGCTCTATCGACGAGCGAAGCCAGGGATACAGTTACTAGCGTGTTAATATTGTAGCAATGTTACTTATTTAACAATTTACTTGACTTCTCAGAATTCAATGACCCTTTAAACAATTTGTTTATTCTAATGTGAGCGATATACCTAATTAATTATCAATTAATTAGGTAGGTAATAAATAAATAGGTAGTATCGGACTAGGTAGGTATATAAAAACATAGTGAACCAATTTCGATCGAACGATAATTATACGTACCTAATAAATAATAATATTTAGTAACAGTTAAAGAAAAGTAGTTTAGATTTAGACTTATCCTAGATAGATAGGTAAATCCAAGATAAAAAGAAGCGTGGATAAACGAGTAAAGTCAGGGGAAACAGTTTTGTTATAATTATACGAAGGTATAAGACATTTAAGTAAAAATGTACTTCAGTTTTCAGACTCAAATGATATTTAAAAAAATTGTTTATTCTAATATGAGCGACATACCTAATTATTTTTAAACGATTGCATTACTTAAAAAAAAGCTTACTTTACGTTCCGTTCCTTGTGAAATAAACATAATATTTATTTATTTGAGAATTTACTTGAGTTTTCAGAGGCGAATGATATTTAAAAAATTGTTTATTCTAATATGAGCGACATAATTATTTCTAAGCGATTGCACTTGCATTGCAAAAAAATGCTTATTATATGTGTATCATCTGTGAAATAAACATATGTTTTCGAATGACATAAATAATAACATATTCATTTAAGCAACGAGAAAAGCACTTACTTTCCGAGGTTATTTCCCGTTTCACTATTTTGGTCCGGCGTTCTGATTCAGCAGGCATCGTTCTGAGTTGACCTTTATCACTAAACTAAAAATGTCACTGATTTAATAACTCTTATAGATATATCGTTATCTTTAGATCTTTGTTATCATTTCGCGTTTGGAGATAGAGCACAGAGTGGTAGCGCAAGCGGGCGGTTTTGTATCGGCTCTGAGAGAGACTGTTGAATCGGTCAATGTTTACCTACAACGCGCACACGCTATGGGCGCTTTTGCAATAGCTTGCGTGTATCATTTGAAGCTTATACGCCATATAGAGGTGATATGCATCATTGGGAAAGCTAAGACTTATTGTTCATTATGTTGTAAGCTTAAAATGGTTTCAAACATAGAGGTTATAATTTTGTAATTATTATATAAATATGTTTAGTTTATATAATGACTTGTTGACCCAACAGATATGATCCTGTTTTAATTATGAATATTTGTTGCATAAAATAGAGGTGATCTCGCCTCTGTGGTCTAGCGGTCCGGGTGTTGGACTTGACTGCATGAGGTCCCGGGTTCGAATCCCGGGTCGGCCAACAAAAAGAAAATTGGATTTTTCCAATTTTCTAATTTAAAAAAAATGTTGGTCGGGATTGGAAATGTGCCCGGTTGGTGATAGGCTTGCCACCTATCACATTGTGGGACTTAGTGTCTTCGGCTAGTCGTGGGTGCCTTGGTTGTCCCTCTGCCTACGTCTTCGGGGATATGGGCGTGAAGATACTTTTTTTTAATAGTTTTTTTGATGAAACTTTTTTAATTTGGAATACAACATAATAATAATTGACATGATAGTTCACGAGTGATGCGAAGACCAAGGGAAATAGAAATTCATTTTTAAATTTAAAAACTTAACCGATAGACGTGGTCCTGTCCTAACTATGAACTTTTCTTCTGATAATAATTAACACAACAAAAAAGATGTAGCATAATAATTTGTCCATCCGTTTAAACGTAATGACTAAATGGGGATTTATTTTTATAATTATAAGACTTATTTCTAGCTAACCCGATATACGTTTTCCTGTTCTATTTTTTTTCATATGATCATTCACCTGACAATAACACAATAAAAAAACTAAAATTTTAAATTAATATTTTTTACAAGGTATAATTAGTGCTAGTGGTGGTTCAACTGTCGAAATTCGAAAACAATAAATTTTAATTATTAAAATACAACGTTCAAAGCTTGTTAAGGTTTATTTATTAACTTTTTATAAGAACCCCATCTTTATTTATCAACACTAGACAATTGCTAAGTTTCTTAACATTGTGAATATAGTTTGTGCGCCATCTATGATCTTTTATCGTTATTAATATTTTTGTTTTTGTGTGTCAAATGTGTAAGGTCTTATATACAGATGTAATGTACTTTATAAGCATTGTTATTGGAAGATTCTGCGATATTGCACATCTATTATTACTTACTTGTGGTTCCCCATTGGTAGAAATTCGACCATTTTAATATCTAAATTTTAATATCTGGTTGATGAGAACGCCATCTTCATTTTTCAAGACCTTTGTTTCCTGAATAGGTAGTGCGCAATCTGTGATCTTTTATCGTCAACATCAATATATTTGTTTGTGAGTGTCAAATGCGTGGTAGTGTGGGTAATGTTTTATTTATTGATTTAATGTAAATACTTTATAAGCATTATTGAAAAATATTAGCGTCCTGCACTTCTCCTACATATAAACTATAAGTGCGCCAAATTTTATGAGTCCGCAATTTTCGTAAAAAGGTCCAGTTTTGGCATCACGTATTAATATAGGTATAGATTATTGATTATTGCGTTCTGCACTTGTACACATAAACTAAAGATGTCGCGATTGATGATTTTTTCGAGAGAAAGTAAATGTGTCTGAAATGATCCTATACAAATTTTATGAACATCCTGCTAGTACTTTTTTAATTATACTTAATAATGCATACGTCTTTCACTTATTATGATGACCTCATCATTGATAACTGAAAAATGTATGCAGTATGAAATGTAACCTAAAAAAAGTCGGATCAAAATAAAACTAATATGGAATTACGTCGGAAACTTTTTTTAATGGCTAATTTGTTGCTAAACGCGAGGTTTTTCAAAAACATACAGTCGACTTGAGAACCCCCTCCTTTTTTTGCAGTCGGTTAAAATGTGCATGGTGGATAATTTTAGGTGAGTATACGTTAACCCTACTGTAAAGATACAAGCGTATACATAACCCTTTAATGAAGACGGGTCAAACCACGACAGAAAGAAACTGGACTACATATATAGGTACATATTTAATTAATTGTATACGGTGGTATACTGCCGTGCAGTAATTTGCTCGGGTAGGGATCCAACCGCTTTAACTATACATGTCATGTTCAGGTCCAGAGAGGGTAGCCGGTAGACTTCCACAATTGACCTAACGCCCCGGCCCCTACAACGACGCACCTACAACATCCATGATGTTTGTTGGCTGTGGTTATCTTTCACTATCAGGGGAGCCGCGTGCTGATTCGCTATTCGATGTCTTTTGTCATAAAAAATGTATCTCTTGTATAATTGTGACCACGAAAGAGTAACGTAAGAAAAATTATTTTATGTAATCTTTGTCCTTGTCAAACTCTGACATTCTAACTATTTAGAAAGCGGTGACCCAATTTTATTTATAATATTGGTTAATTTGCAAGCATTTTCACCTCATATGATATATCAATCACCATCATTATCTCAGTTTTAGTCCACTTCTGGATATGTCCTAATCTTCGCTATGTCGAAATCTATGTACAGTCGTGGTCAACTAATTAGGGACATGCAAGATAGTGAAGAACAATAACCGGTTATGTACATATAAATATAAAACCCTATTGACTTCTCAGTAACTATTATTTGCATAATTTGGTCCGACTGTTATGCTTTATATGGCTGTAAATAAAAGAATAAATAAATAGAAAAAAGTATTTAATATCAAAGGTTGAACATGTATTCAGTTTTAAGGTATAATTCTGTAGCTGGACATTTAATTAAGGACAGTAAACTTAACAGTAAAAAAAACCCTGCTTCTTGTGCTGGGCACATTTAAATCTGTGTTATTGCGTCTGACATGTTGTACTGCATTGTATACCATAGTTTTTGAACAATTTAAATGTTCTGCTATCCTTTGGTATGGCCAACCATGCTCGACAACAAAGTTCATGATAATTTTTCGTAGTGTTGGATCGCAACTTTTATTTTTATCCATTTTTCTTCAAAATATTTTTCAAAACTTAAAATAAATATCGGGATTGCCGCCAAAACTACCACAAAACAATAAAAGAAGAAGTAAAAAAGTATTGAGATTAAAATTTTGTAAATAGAACGCAATATCTCAGTGTCCCTAATTAAATGGCCATCCAGCATTATTTGAACAAGTAGCACTACGATAATCTATCAGCTATACTGTAAAGAGGTTTAATGTTTAAGAAGTTGTTATTGTTTGTATAATCGGGCACATAAATGACTCATTATAGTTACATGTAAGAGATATGGAATATGGTTTAGACTCGTTGGAAAATAAAAAATAAATTCACAATTCGGTTTAACCAAAGAGTGTCCCTAATTAGTTGACCACGACTGTATATAAAAATCAATGCCACTTTTCGTCATAACTCAAGAACAGGCTCACCTATCCAAACCAAATGTTTAGGCTTTGTTCGGACTACTTAGTAGATGGTTTATGTGAAGTTTGCATAAAATCGGTACAGCGGTTCTTCATTTATCAAATTTTATGTAACAAATGAATTCAATAAATGGCGGATCATTTTGTTAATGGGTATTATTCAGTCAATTTGAAACTCTTTTCAGATGGGTACTATCCTGTCATATGGAAATTTTTTTAGTTGTTTTTTTCTTTTGTTATGTTATGTCATTCACGCGGTCTTAATTGACATTTTAATACATAATATATATATTTTTCAATATATCAGTTTAGACGTAGCGAAGCATGTACCGGGCCGCTAGTACCTATTGCTATATAATTTGGTTGACAATAAAACCTTAACAAATCAGTTTCAGATAGGCAACGCACCATTTACAGCGATCTGTTAGCTAGCAGATACTTTTTAGTATTATTCTTGATTAAAACAAAGTATCTTCACGCCCATATCCCTGAAGACGTAGGCAGAGGCACAACAAGGGCACCCACGACTGGTCAAAGATGCTTAGTCCCACAATGTGATAGGTGGCAAGCTTATAGTCAACCGGGCACATATCCAAACCCGGGCAACGTTATTTTTATTAGAAAATTAAAAATACACATTTTCTAAGTTTTTTGTTGCCCGACTTAGGGAGACGAACCCGGGACCTCTAGACGTTAAGTCGGACCCCTGACCGCTAGACCACAAAGGCGATTAGTAAACAGAAAGTCAGGGAAGTTGGACAAGCTGATCAGACTCGCAATCAGACCAAAGATGTTATAGGTGGGTCAATAGCTAGACATTAGGATGTTAAGGTCTAACTTGCGTAATTTGCCGACTATCCTACTCGCCGAACCGGAACACTTACAATTGCGTGACGAATTCGGCATGACGTCACGGTGGCGGTAGACCGTGATATCAATTGACCTAAGATCCGGGCCTTAAGCGACGCACCAGTAACGTTAATGGTGTATATAACATATATATAACAGTAATATAAAATTAAATATATAGGTCTCACAATCAGAGCCGTGTGTCTGTTTGCTATCTTATCATAAAAACATCAGGAGAATTGCTTGTTTGCTACCTCATAAAAAACATTTACCAAAATTTAAAAAAAAGGTCTTTCTCGCCCATATACAATAAGAGGTAGGGCGAGGTACAACCAGGTTCCCACGACTAGCCGAAGATACTAAGTCCTATAATGTCTTAGGTGGCAAGCCTATCTCCAATCAGACACAGCCACTGCTGCGCACGGTTGTATTTATTAGAAAATTTGAAAAACACCTATTCTTTTTGTTGTCTGAACGGGGATCGAAGCCTGGACACTAAAATTAAAAATTCGTAGTTGTAATTTATGAAATTACTGCTGTGAATTTTTGGTTTGTAAATAAATACCAATCTATAAATTTTCAATACATTTTAAATTAAAATCTTGTATTAATTAAGTCATACTTCGTTACCTTTGTAGTTTTGCACTTTGAATCATTTGAGCATGAAAGTCGCGTAAGATTATTAAATACTGTTAAGTAATAATAACGACTTTTTAAGTACTTATAATGAGTACTTTTTGTAATTAAAAAAAAAATAAACTGGTGGCAGCCGGCAGGTACTATTTAAAATAATATATTCACGTATCAGCACCAAAAACACAAAACGAATGTTTACAAAAATAATGAGTATTGCATGTCCATCCGTAAATACAACCAAATTCCTGATAATCTTAAATCACTTCCATTTAATAAATTTCGAAAAAAGGTATTCAACTTACTTTTCGAGAAAACATATTACAGTGTCAAAGATTTTCTTGTAGATACAGTATTTCTAATATGATTGGTTGCCGGGAAGTTTGTTTTGCATTTTCTTCTCCTGTCTGGCTAGGTTTGGAAACGGTGGTAGTTTACGGTAGATAGGGATAAATTAATTTACATTCCTAAAAATTGTTTGTATTAATAAATAATCATGTAATAAATACAAAATACAGTGTGTAGATAGTAACTAAATAATTAAAATTAGTAATTTGATTAAAACCTATTAAAATATTTGCACACCACAAGTTGGTAGAATATGTTGGAACCATAGATTTAGTATGTACTAGATAAACAAAGTCAGTTAAAAAGCTAAACCAAAAAAAATATGCGTGAGTGTGAGTAAATTGTTTATGTATGAGTTAAAGAAAGGGTTGTTAAAAAGGTCACGTACGTTATCGATATCGATAAATTAACAAACTA
>NJDC01008552.1:83325-93702 GCA_002245475.1 Calephelis virginiensis
CTTAACGTCACTAGCACCGTGACATTTGACTAGCTGGTAGAGTTTCATAGCGACTCACCCGGATTGGTACTACCGCCTTAGCTATTCATGCCGCCATAACGTCAGTGCTTGCCGTTGACGTGTTCCAGTTTGGAAGATAAGGTAGCCGGTAAACTTACCTTTGCTCGAGGTCTAACATCCCAGCCTTAGGTTGGCAACGCATCATCCCCACCTTTAGCGTCTCTAGCTGGCGTGAATTTCTCACCATTAGGAAATCCGTCTACTTCCACTATCATAGAAAACAAAAATATTGCAATCGAATGTTAAAAACCTTCCGGAATCTTGTTGAAATTGCATTAACTAAATTAATTAATATTCGTTTAAAAATAGAAGGAATCGAGTACATACGGTGCTGATTATTTTGCTTCTTATTTTCATTCGGTCTATAAATAGCGAGCGAGTGGTCTTAGAACCAGCTTTTGTGGAGCGATTGGCAAGTTAATGTGCAAATGCAGAGTTCAAGGCGAGTTCAAGTTTTGTGTGTGCGTAATAGGTGATATTTATATAATCTACTAGGTGCTGCATGCGACTTCGCCCGCGTTTTCACAGCAAACCGTTGTGCGGTCGGGATTAAAAGTAGCCTATATTTAATCCAGATCACAATCTATCTGTGTCCCAAATTTCGGACAAATCCATTCAGCCATTCCGAGCGTGAAAGAGTAACAAACATACATACTCACAAACTTTCGCATTTATAACATTAATAGATGGTCAACTCTGCACTATAGTCTACTTTAAGTTATTTATGGCTCTTCCAATAAAACATGTCATTAAGGTAGTACACGCTTTTTGTCTTTTATTTAAAGTCATACTCCAATACCCTCGGCCTCCTGAAGACCTTCACCACGTCCTACACTGCATGATGTGCGCTTATCACATGAAGGTCTAAACCTGGTCACTGGGTAGGACCTTATAGTATATGACTATATTTAGCAAAATACTTTCGGTGGTGTTCTCTGAACTCTCGTTATACTAGATATACTTAATTTATTATTAAAATTGAAAGTTACCAGGGTCGGTGAAAATGTAGTTACTATGATTATATCAGATCTGTAGGGTTACTCTCGAAGCTCGATTCATGTAATATTGGAAATTGGAATCGAGTATGTCATTTTAAATACTCTTGAACACGATACTGGCGAATTATTAACATTCAGGTAATAGTAAACAATAAATTGTTATATCAGATTAGTTGAATACATTTGTAACTAAATGTTAATAATCCGCTAGTACTGTGTTCAAAAGTACCTAAAATGACATACACGATTTCAATTTCCAATTCGTATGATATCGAGATTGAAGAGTAACACTACTGATCGCTGAAATGACTGCTGATATTAGTGGGTACAGACCAGAAGCAGTTCCCGGTGTTGGTCCGGGGCCCGTTGAGTAGAATAGACCACCTGTCTCTCTGCCAGGCAGCTTGTAAGAAGCGATCACATAGGTCAATCATAGGTCATAGCCAACAAGACCACTGGTGGTAAAGTGCTGTGCAGCAATTTGCCCGGCTAGAGATCCACTGTCTAGCCTATTCTGTCATGTTCTAGCTTGGAGGTTAGGGTAGCCGGTAGATTTGCACAATTGACTGTACGTCTCGGCCTAAGGTCAGCAACGCACCTATAACGTGTATGGCCCGTCGCTGACCTATCCCTGAACATATAACTGCATTTGTTGGTGAGGGTTTTTATTACATTTAGTCTGGTACCTATTTAGGTATTTCTATGTTGTAGTGGTCGCCCGTTAGTCGAAATTCGACCATAATAAATTTTAATATCTTGTTGATAAGAACGCCATCTTCATTTCTCAAGTCCAACTACATTGTTTCCAACCTGTATGGTGCGCCATCTGTGATCTTTTATCGTTATCATCAATATATTTGTTTGTGTGTGTCAAATGCAAGGTGGTGTGGGTAATGTTTTAATTATTGATTTAATGTACTTTATTAGCATTATTATTGAAAAATATTAGCGTTTTGCACTCCTCCTACACATAAACTATAAGTGTGCCAAATTTTATGCTCCTACGTCTGCGCAATTTCCGTAAAAAGGGGTCAAAAGTTCTTGCTTTACGTACTATTTTACAGATTCTATGTATTAGAATCGTTGACTAACACCTATGACGTAAGCATGTAAGTTGCTTACTTTGGGGTTAGATTCAATTTGTGTAATTTATTTAGGAAAAAAAAGTTTCACAAAAAAAATATGTAGCTAGCTGTCCCGGGAACTTCGTTCCAACCGTTCTGTTTGTATGGGAAAACTTCAAATGTTTTGTTCTAGTATCCTCGCAGTTTATCCCTTTTTCTTTTCTTTAAAATCTTCCCTGGATTTCAACAAATAATTCAAAACCAAAATTACCTAAATCAGTCCAGCTGTTCTCAAGTTTTAGCGGGACTAACGACCAGTACCTAATTGATTTTTTATATAAGAAAAAAAATTTGTAGTCATACAGTATTGAACTGGAAAAACTTTTAATATATTAAGTGCCTGTAATAAATAAAAACCAGCCTAGTGCGAGTCGGACTCGCGCTCGAAGGGTTCTATCATCTATCTATTAAAAATTACGTTTGTTGTATGGGAGCCCTCTTTTAATATTTACTTTATTGTTATTAAATTATTTATTATTTATTTCTTTTATTTATTATTTTTTTAATCGCCTCTGTGGTCTAGCGGTCCGGGTGTTGGACTTGACTGCATGAGGTCCCGGGTTCGAATCCCGGGTCGGCCAACAAAAAGAAAATTGGATTTTTCCAATTTTCTAATAAAAAAAAAATGTTGGTCGGGATTGGAATTGTGCCCGGTTGGCGATAGGCTTGCCACCTATCACATTGTGGGACTGAGTCTCTTCGGCTAGTCGTGGGTGCCTTGGTTGTACCTCTGCCTACCTCTTCGGGGATATGGGCGTGAAGATACTTTATTATTTATTTCTTAATTATTTATTTTGGAAGGTAATATACAAGTACATGTTTGGTGGAAATTAGAAGTGTCTACTTGTTACCGTTTTTATTATTGAGCAAATAGGATACGAAAAAACACGTTTAGTGTATAGGAACCCGCCTAAATATTTTATTTTTAGTATTTGTTGTTATAGCGGCAACGGAAATACATCATTTGTGAAAATTTCAGCTTTCTAGCTATAATGGTTTATGACATACAGCCTAGAGATAGACAGATAGCGGAGGTTTTGTAATAGGGTCCGTTTTCACCCTTTGGTACGCAACCCTAAAAAAACGCACACTCTTATAAACTGCAGGGAGGTAAATGGTTTACATAAGGGACTCGGACAATTAGACGGAATCATCATTTTAAAGTACTGTAATTACCGATAGCTTCCGTAGGCCATATTAAGGTCAAATTGTCACGGTCATGACATTATCAGCAACAGTACCCTGATATTTCACAAGTGACCCGACCTTAAGTTATGAAATATGTTAAATAATTACCAGGCAATTGTTAAAGCTAAGTATTGCCATATACAATATGAAAAATTGGCCGCATTACTCACGTCTCTGATACTTCTATATCCAAAAAATTACACATTTAAAATTTTCGCAACTATTGTTTTAAGGGCTTGATAATAAAGATAATACCGTCATATATCATTCACAACGTGAGATAAAAGAGAGTGGGATTAAAAGTTTTAAAATGAGAAAGGAATACGTATTCCAGAACTCTATCTAAAAATCTGATAAAGCATAATGCATAAAATATTTTTTACTATGAAAAACTACAAGTTAAGATATTAAACTACATCGAGATCCGAGAAAGAGGAGGATTGAAAAATTCGCAACTAATGTATTGAGGGCTTGGTAATAAAGACGATAAACTGTCTGATCTCATTCACAAAGTGAGATCAGAGAGAGAGAGTGGGATTAAAAGAAAGTTTCAAGATGAGAGAGACATACGTATTCCAGAACTTAATCCAACAATTAGATAGGGCACAACGAATAAAAGATTTTTTAATCAATGAAAAACTACAAGATAAGATACCAAACTTAGCAACAGTGAAATCCGAGAAAGAGTAGGACTGAAAGTGTGGGTGTAAAAATGAACAAGGAGAGGCTCTGTTGTTCCAGTCACGTGGAAAGAATTATAGGCGAAAGATTGACAAAGTGGATATAGGTATTATAATGTATATGTTGATGGTTGGTAATACCAGAGATTAGTAAATATAATATATTGTCTTTGGTAATACAAAAAAAAAAAAAACGAAAGAGATGGAACGTTCTAGATGTATCAAATTTGACTTAAAAGCTTTGACCAACTTAAACTATCTACCAAGATACAGATTAAAATCCTCTAGAAATGTTACATACATACGTACGTACTTATCTGACAGCGCTAAACGTGTTTTGTATATTTCTGTTACTTGTTGAGAAAGAAGGATTTAAAAAAGTTTAGTTATCCCACAGCCCCATCCACTTTATTTTTCCCCGAGTTTGTCCGGGCACCTAAGTAGGATAGACCATCTGCCTTCCTGGCAGGCAGCTCGTAAATGTCGAGCATAGAGTTACCGTCACTAACACAGTGACTTTTGACCAGGTGGTAGAGTTTCGCAGCGACTCGTCCGGATTGGTACCACTGCCTTTCCTATTACTGCTGCCATAACGTCAGCGTTTCCCGTTGCAGCAATAGGAAATCTGTCTGTTTGTTTGCCTTTCGATAGGATAAAAAAAACACAATTACCGCCAATAATCTATTCTATTTAAAGACATAAAAAGAAAGTTGTGTTAATAACAATATTAATAACTCAAGAACTTCTAAACCGATTTGGATGAAAACTGATATGGTACATCCCTATAAATGTTAGAACTTAGAACCAGGAGATAGAACGAAATCAAGGAATACTTTTTACCTCTTCCATTTACCATGGAGTACTTTTTACCTCTTCTGACTGCTAGAAAAATAAAAAAAAACAACATTTTACTTTTTTAATAAAAACTGAACGGTTGGAATAAAATTCGCCGTCTATGTATAAAAAAGGAAGTAGTGTTAGTTACACTATTTAAAACTCAAGAACGACTGAAACGATTTAAAAAAATGATGGTTGCTAGCTTAGAACCAGGAGAAAGACATAACATACTTTTTACCCCGTTCTTACTTTATAAATTAAATAAATTAAGTTAAATATTCCTGGACAAGTTACACAAATTGACACTAACCCCAAAGTAAGCAAATGATATGCTTGTGTTGTGGGTGTTAGTCAACGATACTAATACATATAAATTCTTAAATAGATATCAGAATTAATTTAAGAAACACCCAGACCCGGAAATGCAGATATTTAAATGTTCATTACACAAATGCCCGCCGAGAATCGAACCCAAGCCTCGCAGTTGATCAGTGTAGTTAGGCGTGTACGCTAGCCACTTGACCAACGAAAACTACATAATTGAAAAATATTAGCGTTCTGCACTTTTCCTACACATAAACTATAAGCGTGCCAAATTTCATACTCCTCCGTTCGCGCAATTTTCGTAAAAAGGGGTTAAAAATTTTGGCATCACGTATTTATATATATATGACTTGCCTGTATTTTGTGATAGCAAATAGTAATATTGTATGCACGTGTGTCGTTTCGCAATTTGGACCTTGGAGTGTCGTTTGTAAGTTTAGAGCTAGTCTCTATCAAAAGTCAGGATACGTTTGCTGTAACTTCAAGGTTAAACAAGTTTTTATTATAACTTTCATTTTCAACACAGGCAACACAATTTGAAATGAGCAAAATTAAATACACATTCACATTATTGTCTAAAATATTTACTTAGTCATTTGAATTATTGAATTTGTTATACATTATCTATATCTCTGTGGTCTAGCGGTTCAGTTGTTGGACTTGACTACTTGAGGTCTCGGGTTCGAATCCCGGGTCGGGCAACAAAAATAAATTTGGATTTTTCTAATTTCTTAATAAAAAAAACATTGCTCGGGATTGGATTTGTGCCCGGTTGGCGATAGGCTTGCCTCCAATCACATTGAGGGAATTGGTATCTTCGGCTAGTCGTGGGTGCCCTGGTTGTGCCTCTGCCTACCTCTTCGGGGATATGGGCGTTTACTTTTTTTTAGTATTTTATATAAGTCTTAGTAAAAAATGCTTTTTCAAAAGATACAATACAATAACTATTTATAGTGCACCAAATACAGAGAAATTACAAATACATCAAATAAAACTTAAATTATAACATACACAAAGGCTGCCTTATCGCCAAGTCAGCGATCTCTTCCAGGCAACCCTCGAGTATGGAACAAGATTTAGCGAGATACTGTGTAATGATGCTCTTAAAAATATAAAAAAACATCTAATACTATACAAAATAAATCATCCTAAAAGCAGAAGCCTGTTGTAGTTACAGGTATTAGAATTTAGAAAAAGCAATAAAATTTTTAATCACAGTGAACGTAATAATAATAAACACAGATACGTAATACACACTACTAATGCACATCTACACAAATACAATACATACTTCTGTGGTGGTAGAGTTCTGTGTATCCACTTGACCAGGTAGAGATCCACCGCCTTACCTATTCCTGCCGCCAGAGTGACTGGCATAATAGATCTAACATCCCGGCCTCAGGACAACAACGCTCCTGTAATATCTATGGTGTCTACAGTTTATGGTTGTCTCTTACCATCAGGAGAACCATGTGCATGTTCGCTGAACTTTCACAAAAAAGTATATGATTTTTAACAAAATTGCTCATGACATATTCTGATTTCAACGAATATCTTAAAAGATATCACAGTATAAAGAAAAACTTGGGAGAAAACAAATAATAGCGTAAAAAGTTAACGATTTTGCTTTTTTACCTGGTTGAACTGAAAAATGGAATAAAAATTCTATAAATTCAAAATAGTGGTTTAGAAAAAAAAACTAAGAAAATTAGCTTTTGATGTAAAAATCAGCCTCGAAACCGTTTTAAATAAACTACTAACATAAGGCTATATGATATGACTAAGGCAGTATAGCATTATAAGTCGTAGTTAGTCCAGTCAAATCAAAAACAGAAATCATGATGATGAATGTTGGCGGGAACGGTCGACAGTCGAAGGCGCGCTTTTCGAGGGTTTCATACAGTTTGGCGCACCTTTCATACAAAAAATAAAAAAAATAAGTTTGCTATGTTTTTCATTCGCTTGACATGACACTAGTTGCCTTATATCTGAATATCTTTAGACTTACTTTAAAATTATACGGGTTATAATTTTTCAAGTAAACTTTATACAAATTTGGGTTTGCTATGTATCTATGGAAGTCCCGCCTCTTATTACATAGTATGTATTTATATACTCTTTGGTTTCATACAATCTCTAAGATAAAATGTATTATACAAGGTAAAAATGTATATGTAAATTAATGAGTATGTAAATGTTACTTAGTGATGTAGATGTGTAAATTTTAATGTGGTAATGAACTACGCTAGTGTAAGAAAGTACGGAAAAGTTTGTGATTTCAGTGTTTTATCTAGATAGAAGAGGCAGAGGCCTAGATGAGAAAGAAGATTGCGGACGAAACCAGCAAGATAAACGAAATATTAAGATATGAGTTTACATAATCTCACTAGATGACTTGAGCAACGAAGCCACCGCTTTACTCAAGACTCTGATATGACTTTGTATATAGTGACTGATGAC
The DNA here is from genome assembly GCA_002245475.1 of Calephelis virginiensis. Lineage (NCBI taxonomy): Eukaryota > Metazoa > Arthropoda > Insecta > Lepidoptera > Riodinidae > Calephelis > Calephelis virginiensis. The sequence continues at coordinate 90,997 of NJDC01008552.1, forward strand.
TATTAATAAGATTTAATTGATACGGAAGACATAGCAGCATGGCCTAAAAGCAGCCTTAGCCCCAGAAAGCTTTTTTTATTTTTAATATTTTTTTTGGCGCCATCGCAAAACAAGACGGTCGTATTTGTTTCGTAATTATTGAATTTGGTGTTAATTATGAGTAAAATTTGTTAATTTAAGTGGAAATTAGTGGAATTTTTTTCAGATAAAGTGCACAAATGTAATAAATCTCAGTAGATGAGCTTGAGCTTAACGAAGCCACCGCTTTACTCAAGACCCTGACATGACTGTAAATAGATACTTAGGACTGAAATAAAGACTTAATTAATACGGAAGACATGGCAACATGGCCGAAAGATAGCCTTAGCCTGCCCCAGATTAACTAAAAAAATTATATTAAAAAAAATCATGATTCGCGCCATCGCGCTTTTTGCCGATGTCCTGTCAAATTTCCGATTTCTTCTTTTTTCTTTTGTTAATTTTGACAAGGGAATACTTGGCTATTAGTCAAATTTAGTAAATTTGCACCAAGTAAACGAACAAACGATTCATACCTAATATTAATGTAATAGCATCATTAGCAGGTAGGTAGGTACTAAGAGTCACGCAATATTATGGACTAATGTTCTTGGTACATTGATATACTTACCGCTCATTTGTTTTTAGATGTGGTTTGTCATTATTAAAACCTTGAAGTGATTTTGTAAAAAACTATACCTACTTAAGTCCTTTTGTATGTTGCCTTAATCTAGCTTTCACAATTCATACACTTGTTAGTATATACTCGTATGCCGACTTATCAACGCCTAGCAGTTTAAAACCACTTTTGACAGACTTATTATGACCATCAAGCTATAGACCACTACTGGAGGTTACGCTTCTACAGATTCAATATAATAGACCCCATTTGACATACGTCAGACTTAAAAAATATCTATCAAATTGAGTACCTATGTAAATTGCATTTGGTTGAACTTATTACAAATAACACATATATTATTACAAATAATATATATATGCGGCCCTCCCTGGCTTCGCACGGTTATGAAATATACATATAAACGTTCCTCCTTAATCACTTTATCTATTAAAAACACCGCATCAAAATTCGTTGCGTAGTTTTAAAGATTTAAGCATACAAATGGACACAGGGACAGAAGAAGCGACTTTGTTTTATACTATGTAGTGATAGGTACTTTAAAATGAAAATATGCAAATGTAGCTTGTCACCTGTCACATTGTGGGACTTAGTGTTCTCGGTTAGTCGTGGGTGATCTGGTTGTGTCTCTGTCTACTACTTCGGGGCTATGGGCGTGAAGATTCTTATTATACATGTCCAAAATAGGTCATTAAACTCATATATTTCATATATTTAATTACTATTGCTACTGACGTGTTTTGTTGAATCAGGATAGGTACATTAAAACAATTAACACCAACTCCAACTATTTCATTACAAACCAATTTGATAAATAGTTTTTCGAAAGATAGCTAATGATTCCGAAGTAGTTCCGCATACATTTTATCAACATCCTAATGGTCGTTTTGAGTTATACCTAATAATGCATAATTTTTTCTCTGTGTTTAGAGGTATAGCGGTCCAGTGGACTTGACTTCATAAGGTCCCGGGTTCGGTCCCGGAAACTAAATGTGTTTTTCAATATTCTAATAAAAATAACGTAGCCCGGGATTGGATTTGTGACCGGTTATATAGACTTGCCTCCTAACACATTGTGGGACTTAGTGTCTTCGGTTAGTCGTTGGTGACCTGATTGTGCCTCTAACTACATCTTCGGGGATATGAAGATACAATCTATGTTGACGAACTCATCAATTAACTACTAGTCGGATTGTGATCAAATTAGTGTGGGACTAACTCGGAATCAGGACCTATCTTTTAAAAAAAACATCAAAATCCGTTTGTTACTGGCCGCGTAAACGCGTAACAAACATACAAAAAAACATACAGTCGAGTTGCAAACCTCCTCCTTGTTTGGAGTCTTAAAATACAACTGACTTTTCTCTAGTGAACCTTCGTTAGTAAAAGCTTAGTAATATAATAAATTATTTATTATATTATCATGGTAAAAGCGAAGTATAAAGTTAATTTACATATCTATATCTTTATCAGATAGTGACTCATGCATGTCGTTGATACACATAATATAAAACGTGTTTGTTGTCTGTATTGTGTACACAAACGAACTAAACCTTTACGTAGAGTCTGAGTTGCGCCGCGGCCGTGATAATACTTTAGTTGTGTGCTACTTGCGCGTGCGTCGTACGTGACCATATTATCTGAATGTTATAAGGTAAGCTAGTGTTATCTACTGATAAATCTTATAATTACGCTAATTAACAAAAACGTTCTTACCTACAACAAAATGTTATATTTATAAATACTATAAGTAGATTTTAATATACGTAAAAATAGTAATATTTACTTGCGAATGTTGTTAAAGTGAAATATTTCTCTAAAACGTTACAATACAATAAAAACATTACTTATCGTTGACACAATAACATACTCATATATTATCTTACTAAGATATTTTAATAATTATAATTGTACCTGTTTTTTTTTACACACTTTATAAGTATATTTTTATTTATTCGTTCTAATTATAGCTATAGTTAATTGTTTTGTACACGATGCCTTCCATTTTATTTTCACAGCTTAATTTTTTTTTGGGTTGGCTGGAAGAA
>NJDC01008552.1:93815-118537 GCA_002245475.1 Calephelis virginiensis
ATTAATACTTCACTGAAATGTTAAACGTTTACTTGTCGAAGTTGTTTTTGTTTACATTTTAGCTTTATAATTTATAGCAACATATCAAGCTGACCTACATTAGTATTTAGTTATCCATAGATTAATATATAGTTATAAATAGTTATTATCTTAAAAACGTTTTAAATACGCAGAATATAACATTGAGCTTAGAATAATATCCTTAACATCATGTTTTTCTTTATTGTTTCTCTTCTGTTATAGATTGTGCATTCCATATATGTATAATATATACTAAAACATATATATATTATGTTTTATTTATTTATTATTACTTTATTGGTAAGATACGTGTGATATATGTATTGTTGTAATTTAGTGCATATTATTTGTATGTATATTTAAAATAGTTTATTTAACATGTATGTTTTATATGAAATAAAACATTATATTTATTAGATTAACATAAAAGTAAAGTAAAAGTATCTTCACGCCCATATCCCCGAAGAGGTAGGCAGAGGCACAAGTCACAACCAGGGTACCCACGACTAGCCGAAGATACTAAGTCCCATAATGTGATAGGTGGCAAGCCTATCGCCAACCGGGCACATATCCTATCCCGAGCAACATTTTTTTTTTATTAGAAAATTGGAAAAATCCGATTTTCTTTTTGTTGGCCGACCCGGGATTCGAACCCGGGACCTCATGCAGTCAAGTCCAACAACTGAACCGCTAGGCCACAGAGGCGATTAACATAAGCTTTTGTTTTTATGAAGACCTACCTTAGTTTTAAAATTATTTAAATTGTCTCTTTCACCCTAAGGCTGTCTAGCAGAGATCGCTCTGAAGCGATAAGACCGCCTTTGTGCACCTGAGTTAAATATTATTATAAGTGAAAGAATGTGTATTATTTTGTAAATTTTTGGTGCATAATAAAAGCGTATTCATTCAATAATTCATTCGTACATTAATACTCAATAAAACAGTAAAAATGCAAAACACGATTTTAATTTCATGAACACATCATCGTGGTTCACAAAAAAGATGATTTATAAATATAACTCAAAAATCAAGTGTCGGATCTCTACCAAATTTATGGAGCCCTTGAACCATGACCTACTTTTTAACTTAAGAGTCATTGAAATCCATTCGTTTTCTGCCGAATAATCTTGTAACAAACTTAAACAAATACAAAAAAAAGTTGAGTTGGTAAAATCCGACTTTGTGTAAACGTATTTATTTAAAAGTATATTGTGAAAGGTAGTGTAAAACAATGTAATCTATTGATTTACACTTATATAAAAATAAATATATACTATACACAGGTACAACAGTACTATTTAAATTATGCGCTTCGGCTATATTCATCAAGCTTCGGAAATCCGAATGTATTTTAAAGATACAGAGTTGTTATTACATAATTAATGATTTTGCTTAAATTTAAATTAGGTCAGCCAATTTAAAAATTAAAGTATAAAGTGTAAAAAGAGTAAAAAGTGTAAAGTCGAAGCGCATAATTTAAATAGTAGTACTGTATATAAGTATATATAAACATTATGTAATATATTATCAGTATAAAAGAAAATCATGTTAGTTACACTATAACTCAAGAAAAGCTGGACCGATTTGGTCAAAAATTTAGACGGAGGTAGCTTTGAACCAGGATAGACATAGGAACTTATTATTTTCGACTGCAAGTATACTAGAAAAAATGTATTTTAATTTTTCCCATGCAAACTGAACGGGTAGAACAAAGTTTGCCACAACAGCTAGTTTTGTTATATAGGAAGGTACATTATTTTCACTAATTTAACCTATCTGACTGATAGATTACCTACCTACGAGCAATCATAATTTGTAATGTATAGACGACTGCAACATCATTCAAAGTATAGAGTACAGCGATATTATGAAATTCTATTGTTCCTTGTGTATTTTGAAACAGTTTGCTAATGGTTATTTTCATTAGCAACTAAATTCTCAGCAGTATGATCTATCTGTTGTAACAGATGGCTATAGGCAGTCGACTTTATAATCATAACACACTATGTGTTTCAACACCCTTAATCGTGGCGTGGGATTTCATGATTTTGATCCTTCTTTTTACTTTTTTTTTACTTTTTATGGCATTGAAAGGCAAACAAGCAGACGGATTTTCTGTTGGTAAGAAATTCACGCCGCCTAAGGACACCAACGAGGGGTATCATAAGTTTTAAATATTAGAATGTGTGTGCACGCGTGTGTGTGTGAGTGCGTGTGCGTGTGTGTTTATGGAGATCTGTCCAAGCGTTCAAGGTCATTAGCTCATTTGTAAACATCGCATCGGAATGGATATTAGAGGCACTATGGGTATTTATTTCACTTTTGAACATATGTGAGACCTAACAGTTAAATCTTAAACAAATGCTGGTATAATGGCCCTGGTTTATTGATGAAGCCCAAAGATAGGAGACGTAACCCTGAAATGCCTGCTGATAAATCCATCGAGCTTGGACTCGTTAGATTCGTCTTAACTAGAGCTGTTCCTATTTTCTGACGACGAGGACTTGATGACAAGGACCTAATGAAAGAACTGAGAGATGGCTGATGGATCATAATTTAAAAGTTACGGTATTATGTTTCATAACATTTGGAGTTTATCTAACAAAAAGTTTATTTAAAGTACGTCAAAAAGAGAGGTGCTGTAAGTTAAATGTGTGTGAGTGTGTGTTGCAGTCTGTGATATGTCTGTCAGTGGCAGTGTTGTTAGATTTTTTGCCAAGTCGGAGTTTGAAAAATTTTTGAGTAAAAAAAAAGCGAGATTCTTTTGTCGAAAGCGAGACACAATAAAAAAAACGTATATAATCGGAAGTTTTTATCTTTTTATTTGAGTTTTAATTTACGTTTACGTGGCGATAGATAGAAAACATAGCCATTAGCCTTGGAAATGTTTTTTAATAAAAACATGTTATTTTAAATTAGATTCATGCTATCATTAGGTCTTCTGAAAAAGAAAAATATAAAAAAACAAAAGTCAAAGTCAAAAATATTTTATTCAGATATTTCAAATAATAGTCTGAGTGTTACAAATTGTAACTCATAATTAGGGAATACTTAATTATTTGTAAGTATTTTTTTTATGATATTGGAAGGCACACAAGCAGACGGATTTCCTGATGGTAAGAAATTCACGCCGCCTAGAGATACCAAAGATGGTAATGATGCGTTGCCAACCTGAGGCCGGGATGTTAGGCCTCGAGCAAAAGTAAGTTTACCGGCTACCTAACCCTCCAAACCGGAACACGTCATGACGCTATGACGGCAGGAATAGGTAAGGCGGTGGTACCAATCTGGGTGAGTCGCTGCGAAACTCAACCTAGTAGTAAACAAACCTAGTAGTAAATATTACTTGTTTCATTCATATATTTCTTAGATGATTTAAAGTTCTTCTTTTAAGAAAGATTTAAGAAGAAATCTTTACTTTTTCTCTTTGATAAAGATGAAGAACCCTGAACAAGAAAAGAATGAAAAAGAAGAAATAATGAAGAATGAAAGTTGAAGAACTCTGAACAAGATAGCTCTAGATTAAACTAGATAAGTAATTTTGATTTTATTAAATTTATGAAGCATTTATTCATGGCATCCGACCATTTTAAATTCTGGTTGTTTTTAGTTGGAATGCTTAATATGAAAGACACTAGTTTAAATTTATTTCTTATATCTTTGTTTGGAAATTGTTGAAAAAGCTGGTGTTATTTTTGTGCGGTGGTTACTTTAAAATTTCCCATTAATGCGTCAAAATATGTTGTTACAACAAGTTAATTCTTCATATAAATTATTTACCACAATATCACATGTCAATCTATATATTAATACGTGATGCCAAAACTTTGGACCCTTTTTATGAAAATAGAACGGACGCAGGAGCATAAAATTTGGCACACTTGTAGTTTATGTGTAGTAAAAGTGCAGAACGCTAATATTTTTCAATAGTTATGCTTAAAAAGGACGTTAAATCAATAAATAAAATATTACCCACACTATCATGCATTTGACACACACAATATACGATAACGATACGATACGATAACGATAAAAGATCACAGATGGCGCACTAAAAATTTTGGAAGTTTGGAAAGTAAGTAGTTGGTTTTGAGAAATGAAGATTTCGTTCTTATCAACAAGATATTAAAATTTATTACGGTCGAATTTCGACCAATGGGCGACCACTAGTTTTATTAAAAATACAGCATTTTCTATCATGTCAAAACCAAATCCACTTTCAGGGCTTATAAATTTAAGTCTAGAAAAAATATTTTCTTCTGAAAAACTATAACGGTTTAAATATTGTTGGTAATTCGTTTAAAAAATTGTTGAAGTTTCGATGGATATGATCCGTTCAGGTTCAACCAATTAATTTAAAATCTGTTTCATCTGGAAGCCTAAAACCCATCTTTTAGCCTCTGAGTCAACCTTGAGCAGAAGAAACATAATGACTCATGCATTTCTGTTATGGCAATATCATTTCCTTGAGACGATGTAGTTAGGCGTGTACGCTAGCCACTCGACCAACGAGGCGGTCAAATTTAATTTGTTTTGTATTCCTTTGTCCAAACTAAAGTATCGCACGCATATCGGGATCATTTTCCGGTTTCCTTTCAGCAATAATCTAATACGGGCATCCGTAGAAATCGAAAAAAATAAATCCTCCTATCAATTTTGAAGTCCTTTGTGCCAATACTTCACAAACAATTGCTTCACTCTCCTACCGCATTTAACATTTTTAGCTATCTGAATCGGCGTACATGAGAGGCTATAACTTTTGTAAACAATCCATGCTATTGTAACATAAAGAATGTTTTACGAATTGAAGTAATTTCTGCAGCTGGCGTTTTGTATATAATATCATCAAGATCACAACCAGATGTGGAAGTACCTGGTGCCTAAAAATAGCCATTATGTTTCTTGCAGCACGAGAACTCGTGATTTTCGACTGACTACTTGTTTTTTTAATTTTTCACTCCACCATAAGAAATAGTAAAGTCTTTTTGAAGTGAAAACTTCTTTAGCGGCCTTGCACACTTTTTTGGAATGGGTAAGAATTTCTTAACTCTGACGCGAGTAAATTCGCGTCGCGTAAGACGAAAATTCGTAAGACGGCGCAGGGCGCTTACGCGAATGTTCGTGTTGTAATGTTTGTGTACGATACCGCAATAAATGAATATTGTATTCTACCACATAAATGATAGTACTTTCATGCTGATAATTATTGCAATTCGTGCAAAATTATTCCCTAACCATTCCAAAATATCAAAAATGAACAACGTTAACATTCAAGTTTTCAGTTCTGCCGGCACTCCCAGAGTGCAAGCCGTTTTTTTTTGTCGTCAGTATGTATTATACCCTATATAACCTATACGTCATCTAGAGTAGCCAAATTTTAAAGGAAAATACGTTGCAAATTCACCGAAAAGGAAAAAATAAAGTGCTTTGGATTCATTTATATATATATATATATGTGATTGGCAGCTGTACGTTTGTTCTTAAAAATGATTATATAAAAAAAATGAACGATTTTAATAATTTAAGTGCTTATGATTTAACTGCTAGATCCTTGCCTGATGGCACTTTTATGTTTGAGCGATTGTACATTATATGATATTTTAAAAAAACTAGCTTTAAAATCAGATTTTTTTATGTGAAAGATCAGCGAACTAATGCACGGTTCTCCTGATGGTGAGATAAAGCTATTATCATAGATACCGTAGATGTTACAGGTGGGTTGCTATCTCGTGACCGGGATGGAGAGCCTATCGTGCCAGTCTACCGGCTACCCTACCCTCTAGACCGGGACAGAATGGAGTCATTTTAATAGACCAACTGCCTACCTGCGATGCAGCTCGTATAAGGCGAGTATAGGCTCACTAACACCGTGACACCCTATTAGGTGGTAGAGTTTCACAGCGGCTCACCCGGTTTAATACTACCGCCTTACTTATTTCTGCCACCATAACGTCAAATGCTTGCCATTGACGTGTTCCGGTTCGGAGGGTAAGGTAGTCCCGGCCTTAGGTTGGCAGCGCACTATTACCACCTTTAGTGTCTCTAGGTGGCGTGAATTTATTACCACCAGGAAATCCATCTGCTTGTTTGCCTTCCATTATCATAAAAAAAAGTGGTGCCGACGGAAGTGAAAACTTGAATATTAACGTTCTGCATTTTTGATATTTTGGAATAGCTAGGGAATAATTTGGCTCGAATTGCTTTAATTATCAGTATGAAAGTATTATCATTTATGCACAAATATTATTTTCATATTAATAACCTGAGTTTGGCTTGACAAACACTCACTAAAGTAAGACCACGTGACGGCTAGGAGCATCGTCATATTATCTGCACAACGAACATTGCTCGTCTACACATAAAGCTTATTTTCAAGATGGAACAAGTAGAGCAATGTCTGTTGATATTATACGTATCTGCTATGTATGAGAATGTAATGGTAGGTATATTGCGGCGTATTTATCCATTGCGCATCCTATACTCTTCGGAAATATCTAAGCAATACAAAAACAGCAATGAATCTACGTTTTATTTTAGATCTCGCGTCGTCTTATTCGCGCATGCGCAGTGCGCCGTCTTACGTTCTAACGATCTGACGCGAATTCAGAAGTTTTTAGCCATTCCAAAAAAAGTGCGCAACGCCACTAAAGAAGTTTTCACTTAAAAAAAAACTAGCTGTCTCGGCGAAATTCATCCAACCCGTTCAGTTTGTATTGGAAAAATTGAGATGTTGTTTTTCCTGGTTTCCTCGTGATTTCCCTTTTACTCATATTTTGAACCTTCTCTGGAATTAAACAAATAATTCAAAACCAAAATTAGCCAAATTGGTTCAGCCCTTCTTGACTTTTAGCGAGACTAACGAACAGCGTCATATATAATCTATATAAAGAAATAACAATAAAATATATCTTCACAGCTAATAAATACATTGCGATTTTGTCATTCTTATCCAGACTGTATAGTGTATAGGTAATGGTTAAATTAAATAAATAAGCAACGTCAAGGTCAGCAGCCTAGCCAGTAACCATTACTTAACACAGCTGCCGACGATAATGATACTTCACATTTACCCATTCCTTCGTATAGCAACAGAATAAGTAATAATGCTAAGCACACACCATACTAATAAATTTTACTTATTTTAAATCCTGCTACGTTATTTAATATTTACAAAATATGTTTTAGGTAGTAGAGGAGCTACAGAACATACATACATACACATCTTCACGCAAATTCCCTTACGACGTAGGCAGAGAGTATTGAGTGTCAGACTTCACGATCCTGACAAACCTGTCTGGCTTCCTTCACTTTCATTACCCTTTTCATACCAACACGCCGGTTTCGGAAACTCTTGACACCACCCTCGGATAATATCCGAGTGATCTAAACGTGGAATGTTAACCTTGGTTTCCCCGGGCACCTATATCCATCCACATTCGCATTGTAGGTATATCTGCTTTGTCAATCTTTCATCTGTCATTCTTTCCAAATGACCGAACCAGTTAATATAGAACCTCTACTATTTACCCAAAAATCTGAGCACTCGGTAGGATCTTAAAGTATATGACCTTTTTTCGCAAAACACTATCGGCTGTGTTTTCTGAACCCTCGTTATACGAGATATATTTATTATCAAAAGCTGGAAGTTACCAGGATCGGTAGAAATGTACTAAGATTACATAAGTTCCGAAAGGTGAAATGACTGCTGATATTGGTGGGTACAGACCAGTAGTAGTTTGCCCGTGTTGGTTCAGGACAGCTGAGTAGAATAGACCATCTGTCTTTGTGCCATTCAGCTCGTAGGAGTCATACATTGGTTTAAGCGAAGATTTTAACTTACAAGACTACTGATGGTAGACTGCTGTGCAGCAGTTTGCCCTGGTAGGGATCCACCGCCTTATCTATTCCTGCCGCTATCTAAAGGAGCCCGGAACCAACGCGGGGGAAAATTTTATATGCTTAATAGACAAGCCGACCCGGCGCACTGTAATTTTTTCTGAAATTTTCCGGTTTTTGTTTTTCTAAAAAACTTCTCCGTCTATTCATTCGTGATGCGATGACCGCGGGAAATGGGCATCCATTTTGTATATTTATACTAGCTAACTCGGTGAACTTCGTACCGCTTGACATTAACAGTTTATACTTATGGCCAAAATAAAAGTATGATTTTTCCAACTTTCCCTGCAAATTTCCCGGTCTTTCTCCTAACATGATCCTTTTCCTGATAATAACCAATACTACAAAAAAAACTTTTAGAGCTGGCAGATTAGTCGCCACATTTCTACATACTCCAAACTAGTTAGAGATACTATTATACATACATTTAATCTATCACTTGGAAGACGTTGATTAAAAACGTCAAAATTTGACAGGTCCGGACGAATATGACTGTTCTAAAATGTTCTCAATATTCATTTATTGCACTATCGTACACAGCCATGACAACACAAACATTCGCTCAAGCGCCTTGCGCCGTCTCACGAATTTTCGATCAGGTCATGTGTCCTGACGCGAGTTTAGAAATTTTTACCCATACCGCAAAAATAACACAACTTTTCACTTCAAAAAATTAAACAGCAAAATAAAGACGAACTGACAATACCATTCCTTTTGAGCTTTAATATCTTCACTACTACTACTTTATACTATAAAACAAAGTCGCTTCCTCTGTCCCTGTGTCCCTTTGTATGCTTTAAAGCTACGCAACATTATTTAATAAATAATGTGACTGAAGAGGAAGGTTTGTATGTATATTTTATACCCGTGCAAAGCAGGGGCTAGCCGTTAGTATTTCATAAAAAAAAGTATCTTCACGCCCATATCCCCGGAGGTTTTGGCAGAGGTACAACCAGGCATCCACGACTAGCCGAAGACACTAAGTGCCACAATGTGATAGGTGGCAAGCCTATCGCCAACCGGGCACATTTCCAATCCCGAGCAACTTTTTCTTTTCATTAGAAAATTGGAAGAACCCAATTTTCTTTGTGTTGACCGACCCGGGATTCGCACCCGGGACCTCATGGAGTCAAGTCCAGAACCGCTATACTACAGAGGCGATAAAGATTTCGTAAAACACGTTATATTTATTTTATATAATCTTACCATTAAATATGTTATGTAGTTACGCATACAATTAACATACTATCATGAAGGACAAAGTGATCTAAGAATGTTGTAATATCTACGACTCGGAAGTTAAAAAAAATAATAAATGCAATAGTGTATGTTTGCATATATTTTCCTGTTTAAAGCCTAAACGGCTGTATCGATTTTAATAATTTTTAACAAATAAACAGATTAAACCTTGACGAAAGGTTTAAGTTATGTGCTTTTCGTACATATATTATAATGAGTAGCCTTACATAAATTCAACCCAACGACGTGCGCTCCTGATATAACCCTGGCACTTCATAAGCTGACTTACAGGGCAGCAAATAGCTCTGCGGTTCAGAAAATATAGAGTTGCCAGGGAAAAGTTTGCTCGATAACATATACGATCGGCTAATAAAGATCGGTCTATGGTTAAAAGTAAGTATGTACGCGCCTCTATCCCCAAAAAAAAGGCAGATGTATGACTACCGGCCAATATTAATAATCAATCCTTATCCAAAACTTGCTGTCCAAGATTGATATTTTGATCCATTTTTATGTTATCGCTTGCCAATAACATATCTGTGGACAGGATAAATATGGCAATTAGGTATGAGATAGGCCGCCGGATACGCAGCTATCTAGATTGCTTGAAATCCTTTAGATTGAGATACATTATTACATTGGCCGTAAGACACCCTAGTCCCAAATCCCAATGTGATAGGTCGCAAATCTATCGCCAATCGGTTACAAATCCAATCCCTGGCAACACTGTTTCTATTATGACGTTGGAAAAACACCTTTTTTGTTTGTTGCCCGATCTGAGGGACGAACCCGGGACCTCAGAGAGTCCGACACCGCACCGCTAGATCAACGAGGCGATCTATGTTTGACGTTGTCACTGGTTTTATTTTCTTTAAAAAAGTCTAGATTTTGACTCTTTTGTGAGGCGAATATTATTTAGATGCAGTTTAAAGAACCATAACCCTTAACTTTTTTAGGTCTGAGCCCTTATCATTGTCGATCGAGTTTCCTGGTAAAATGTCTTTAGAGGATCATATTACGGTTTTAGTGGTCAGAGAAACTGACTGGTCTCAAATATAGAGAAGAGACTGATTGACATTAGTATGCTGGTAATTTTTTAGCAAATATAAGTGCAAATATCATCTTTTCACGATGCGCGACCAATTACTACTCACTCAATACTTATTTTCATGACATTGGAAAACTGCAAGGTGTGTCCAACTCGTATTCCAGTCTTAAGTCCCTTAGAAGCACCAGCCAACTTACTCGAGTCTTCGTGTTAAAGAAAGCTAGTGGAACGATGGTCAAACATAGACCAAAGTCGATAAAAAAAAATTTTTTTTTCATAAATATGTAATATTTTAACCGATTTCAAAAAAAGCACTCAATTGGACTGCACGTTTTTTTATCGACATGATACGTTTGTTTAGCGATTACTTAGTCATTTCAATGACTCTTTTTTATATTTTAATTCCGAGGTTGTCCCCTAAAAGTTTTATCAAATTCCGACTAGTGATTCTTGAATGACCGGTGCAGTTGTTGGACTTGACTGCATGAGGTTCCGGGTTCGAATCCCGGGTCGGGCAACAAAAAAAATGAGTTTTCCAATTTTCTAATAAAAAAATGTTGCTCGGTATTCGAAATGTGCCCGGTTGGCGATAGGCTTGTGCCTGTTCTGGGACTTAGTGTCTTCGGCTAGTCATGGGTGCCCTTGTTGTGCCTCAGCCTACCTCTTCGGGGATATAGGCGTGGAGATACTGTTTTTTTAAAGGTTGAAGGGGAAGGTTTATATGTATATTTAATAACTTGCAAAGCCGGGGCGGGCCGCTAGTTAAACATAATTTTTTATTCATGTTGACCTCAATGATGAGGTTAGCAACATTAGTAAAAAAAATATTCATTACTGATTTTCGAGTCATGAGTCGATGCTACTTCTCATAGCAGGATATTGTTAAAATTTATATGAGACCAACTTTGTATCATTAGCTACCTTTCGAAAAAAGAATTATCAAATCGCGACGTACCTACCCAATGAAACAGTTTGAATCAGTTTTTACAGTTTTACTGTGCTTAATTATTTTGCCACTTTTGAGTTATAGTAATCAATGGTGGTAATTCTGCTGTTCACAAACTGAACTTATTTTTGATGTATGCTATCCTTTTCAAATGAAACAAAAACAAAAGAGATGGAATGTTTTAGACATGTCAGATTAGTCTGGAAATGACAAATTGAGATGTTTTTAATCAACGTTTTCGCGAGTGATAGATTAAAGATCTGTAGAAATGTCGTGTGCGGTCTAATTTGACAGCACTAAAAGTGTGTTGTCTCTTTCTGTTACTTTCGTTGAAAAAAGATAGTGATAACTTAAAATTTGTTTAGTGAGTGCGTAAAAAAATTACCACCAATATCATGGTTACATTTTTATTCATGTTTACCTCCTCAATGACGAGGTCAGCAACATTGATAAAAATATATGCATTACTGAGTTTCAAGTATAGTATGATGTTGATAAAATTTATGTGGGTCTCACTCTGAATCATTTGCTATCTTTCGAAAAAGGAATTATCAGAACGCGACATGGTACCTACTTACCTAATGAAATAGTTGGAATCGTATATGATATTTTCCATCGCCGGCGCTTGGTAAAACTTCCGACTTTTCACGTTTTTAATAAAGAAACACTTGTACTGTTTTACGTATCATTTTTAATTAATTATTTTGAAAATAGCTTACTGGTTTCGCTTCTACAGCATTTTCAGGGCAAAAACTTCAACTACTCAACTACTAATTTAAGTTTTAGCCCTGATGATGACCGCAAGTGAAGCCGGTGGGATATTTACAAAATATTATATTATAAGTGATACGTAAAACAGTACAAGTGTTTCTTTATTAAAAATATGAATAGTTGGAACCGGTTGCAGTTTTATTGCACCGAATTATTTTGCCATTAAAAAGTTCAGTAGGGTTACTCTTGAAGCCCGATTCACGCAATTTCCAATATTGGAATCGAATATGTCATTGTAGGTACTCTTGAACACAATACTGGCGAGCTATTTACATTCAGTTAATAGTAAAAATTAAATAGTTTTATCGGATTCGTTGAATTTCTTTGTCATTAAATGTTAATAAGCCGTTAGTACTGTGTTCAAAAGTACCTACAATGAGATATCCGATTCTAATTTCCAGTTTGCACGATATTGAGATTCAAGACCCTACAGGTTCCAAAAGGAACCAAATTTGCAATCGTCTAAGCTGGAACGATTCTTTTTAGAACCAAATCTTTGTTACATATTTTCTTTTATACAATTATTTAGCATGTATTTATCTACTACATAACATAGTTGTACGAAGTCATCTCATGTTTAAAAAACCATGACCCGGTATTTGTTACACTGCTTGATAATTACTCCATTCAATTCTAATAAACACTTCATAAATTTTAATATTATTTTAAACTACGATTACGATGTCATTCATGTGGCTTAAATTAATAATTCTATAACTTATTAATAATATTACTAGATGATAGAGTTTCGCAGCGACTCGTCTGGATTTGTACCTTCGGCTTACCTATTCCTGCCGCCATAATGTCAGCGCTTGCGTTGACATCTTCCGGTTTTGAGGGGTAGCCAGTAAACTTAATTTTGCTCCAAGCCTACAAACACAACCTGTAGTGCTTCTAAGTGGCATGCATTTCTTACCACCAGGAAATCCGTCTGCTTGTTTGCCTTCCAATATCGTAAAAAAGGTATCTTATATGTACTATATACCAAATACAAATAACAATCTAACATAAAAAAAATATTAAAGTTTCGAAAGTTACAAGTTGTAGACTTTTTACTTTCGCAACGCCCTAAATTAGAAATTAAGGGCGAAAGATTCTGTAAGTCATGGGCATTGCTAGGTTGGAAATAACACTACATACTCATCAGTATATCTAAAAATTAATCCCCATTTTAGGTGGTTATCGCATTATGTCCGAGTGGACGAACAAATGTTGCTAATTATCTATCGCGAGCCTTAAGCGTGGAGACCGAATCCAGAAATTCCGTAACGAAAATAACCTATCACCCCATCACACCGTCATCTATCAAAGAATAGCAGAACTTTTAATGACTTTTTGATTTCGCTTGTCATGACTTTTTGAGTTCAGCAACTCGCCTCTAGGTGGCATTGGTTGTATTGGCTTTACTGCGCATGCGTAACCCCCCTCTTCGCCCCGCAATTTGGTGACTCATGCCTGCTTATGCAATAGCTTTACCGCGGCAGTCTCCGAGTGCCACACGTCTTTTTTTTTGTTGTTTTGGTTATTGTGACGACTAACGAGAAGGTTCTTATGTAGAGAAAAACCGGGAAAAGTGAAGGGGATTTGGGAAAAACATCTTATTTTGCATACAGACTGCAGTTTTAATGTTCGAAATGCAGTTAACTAATAATTAATTCTGTTCTTTGTTTTTCAATGGTACTCAAACCACATAGACACAAATTTGGTCCAATTAAATAATTTACGAATGTTCTTTAAATTATCTATTTTAAATACTCGTATATAGATTTTTTAATTCTTCTCTAAAAAAGGAAGTTTTCGATTCGAATTTATTCGAATGTATCGCCTCTGTGGTCTAGCGGTTCAGTAGTTGGACTTGACTGCATGAGGTCCCGGGTTCGAATCCCGGGTCGGGTAACAAAAAGAAAATTGGGATTTTTCAATTTTCTAATAAAAAAAATCTTGCTCGGGATTGGGAATGTGGCCGGTTGGCGATAAGCTTGCCACCTATCCCATTGTGGGACTTAGTGTCTTCAGCTAGTCGTGGGTGCCCTGGTTGTGCCTCTGCCAACCTCTTCGTTTTTTTTGTATTTCTTATTCCTTTAGAATATCATTACCTACATAGTATAAAACAAAGTCCCTATCCGATTTTGTCCCTTTATATGCTTAGATCTTTGAAACTACACAAATGATTTGATGCAGTTTTTTTTACACATTACTTTAGTGAATTAATATTTTTTTTACTAAATATTAAAATATTCCGCTTGTATAGATGTATATGTCTATACAAACATAAAATTAGAGTGCACGTTTGTAGTAATCGGTTTTTACTACTTGCATTTGTGATATAAATGAGCGTGATGGTACCGTATGTACCAGAATAACAATGTTATTTTTTTTATCTGTGTGTCTTTCGGCTGACAGTTGAAGTAGAAAGGTAAAAAGTGACTAATTTTTTAAAAAAAAATCTGAATAAACTAAAGAACATTTTTGGTAAATTCCACGCGAAAGAAGAGAGCTACTAAACTTTGGTTATCGAGTCGAATCAAAGTTAATGTCATATATTTTTGATCGACCCAAGCAGGGGTTTCCGAGTTAAATTCAATAATGTATTATTTTTATGAACCTACCTAGATGATGAAATAAAATTGAAGTCGGCTTTTTTTACTACTTGTACCTTTGTAGGGTAATGAGAAATTGGAAATATAAATATATTTTATGTTCCTTTTTTATATGGCAAAATGATAGCGTAAAACAATATGTTATGTAAAGTAGTGACACCTCTCACTCGAGTCGAGGAATATGACAATTACTTAAATTATTTTGGCCTTGGTTATATTATTATTTTGCGAAAACAAGGAAACAAAATATCACAATTGTTTACCATTGCTTAATTTTAACCGAAAGTTTTTGTGGCTTGGAAATGACAAACACATATCTCTGCTGGGGTAAGAGACAACGATATTTAGGTGCATTGCTGTGCGTTTTCCTTTTGAGTATTTTAATTTATCCTCAAGAAAGGTTATCCTCGAGTCCTATAAACCATCTGTTTTGAAGCACTTGGAGAGGACTTTTTCTTATATGATGATCGATCTAGAGAATCACCACGAGCGACGCTTAGAACCAGACTCTGATGTTGTTGAGTCAGCGGTGTCCATGGATTCAATGGAATTCTGTTGTTCTTGTGTAGTACATTGTGGAGCGGGATCCGGGGGCTTAGGTGGGATGCTAGCCATATTAATTATACATAAAACACTTACCATAACCAGAAAACAACACAACACAGATTTAGGGAACTCAATGACAAAAGAAAACAATGAAAACCACAAAAAATGAAACGAGAATCAAAACACGACCATAAAATCTTGGGATTAATTACTCCTTATACTAGTAAGAGCTAGTAATAATATGTGATATAATCTATATATTAATAATAATAATATATTTTAATAATAATGCTTATAAAGTACGTTAAATCAATAAATAAAACATTACCCACACTACCATGCATTTGACATACACAAACAAATATATTGATGATAACGATAAAAGATCACAGATGGCGCATTAAAAATTTGTAAACAAAGTACTCGTAATTGGTCTTGAGAAATGAAGACGACGTTCTTATCAATAAGATTTACTTTTGTTTTTACTTTGATACTTTTGTTCTCAACCTGAGGCCTAGCATCCAGGACTCAGGTTGGCAACGCACCATTACCAACTTTGGTGTCTCTAGGCGGCGTGAATTTCTAATCATCGGGAAATCCATCTGATTGTTTGTCTTCCGTCATCATAAAAAATATAAAAATAATACAAGATATATAAATACCAAGGTGAGTATCAATGGCTACTAAATTTGCCGAGCAGCGCACTGTAATTCACGGGAGCTTTAGCGCGGTTGAAAGTTTCGGCTATTTTAGGCCGAAACCCAAATCGAAACTGAAACTTTCGTCGGTCACTAAATTAAAGACTGAGATCAACAAAACAAGGGCCTGAGTCTAAAACACAAGTTTGTTCTTACGTTAGAGCCATGAGTTTGTTTAGTTTTTTATTACTATTTTTAATCGAGTTCAAAAAAACGAGGAGGTTCTCAATTCGGCCGGTACATTTTTTTATGTATGTACACCGATTGTTCCGTTGTTTCTGAACCGATTTACATAATGATTTTTTGTTTTATGCGGAATAGTTTCGAATTGGTCCAATAAAAATTTGAATCAGGTAGGTTGAACCATTAGTTTTTATCTTATGAATATTTTTTATCTACTTTCGCCTATCCCGATGTATATTTTTGTTAAAATAAATCATATCAGCAATAAAATAAAAAGTACTAAATAAAAATAACTACGTTACTAAAAACCGACTTCAAACCTAAAAAGTAAAATATAATAAAGATTTAATAATAGTTACATACTACCTATTATATATATATGCCATTTATTAATCGATTTGAAGTCGGTGCCAAGCCAATTTAATACTTACTTATAATAAAATTTATTTATTTTATTTTACACTTTATTTTACACATAATATAAAATTGACAGTGAGAAAATACAAATATAAATATTGTACAAAAGACGAGCTTATCTCTTACAAGAGATATCTTACAGCAAACCTAAGATAGAGAAAAACGATACAAAATAAAAAGCGATAGGTAGACAGTGTACAACCTTAAGATTAAAGAGTCAAAAAAAAACTTGATTAAAATTATAAACTATTCTACATAAATATTTACTTAATACTAATATAAATAATAAAAAGGTATAAAAAAACTAATATAAATGTTATTCCTACTAGTAGTTAAATCCTAACAATAAGTGCTACCATTATGGACTAGGAGTAAAACAGTTTTAAACGATTTTTAAAAGAGGTTATGGATTTACTATTTCGAATATCAATGGGAAGGGAGTTCCATAGCCTTATAGCATGAACTGTGAAAGAGTGGGAATAAAAACTGAAGTTATGAGTAGGAAAACGTAAAAGTGTAGCTACGGAAGGACTACAGGGGGAACCCGGAGGATGAAGGAAATGGAAAGGCTCTTTCAAATATTTTGGAGCATTAGGGTTAAAAATGATATTAAAAAGGAGACACAATTGATGAATATTTCTGCGCTGACGAATGGAAAGCCATTTCAGTTGGACGCGGTACTGCGATACGTGATCATATTTGCGAAGGCCGTCAATAAACCGAATGCAAAGATTTTGCAATCGCTCGAGCTTGTTTAAAAGTTTCTCAGTGGCATCCGGATAATCTAAAATTGGTAGTATAAGGGAAGACATAAGGGATACTTTAGTTTTTAGAGGAAGTAAGTTTTGGAAGGGTTTAAGAGAATGGAGAGAAAAATAGACTTTTTTGCTAATGTTGTTGACATGAGAGTCCCAGAAAAAATTTGAACTAAAAACTACTTCTGAATTTGTAAAGCTATCTGACATGGCGATTTTGATGTTGTCATAAAGAATGGATGGGACGTTTGTAAGTAATTTAAGTTTAAAACGACTCCCAATAACCATGGCATGAGATTTTGATGGATTTACTAAGAGGCCAAAGAATTGCGCCCATGAGTGAATATTTTTAAGATCTAGATTAATTTGAGTAATTGTGCTAGCTAAATCCTCAACATTACAATGACGGTACAGCTGAAGATCATCAGCGTAAAGATGGAATTTTGAAGTAATTTTTGCAGTAATCAGATTAATAAAAATTGAAAATAGAAGAGGAGATAGAATCCCACCCTAAGGAACGCCAGCAATCAAGGTAGTCCATTCGGAAAGAGATTTATGTTCAAAGATTCGCTGGGAGCGCCCCTCAAGGTAAGACTTAAACCAGTCAATCGCAGCATCAGAGATATTAAGAGAACGAAGTATTGCTAAAAGGATATCAAAATCAATTGAATTGAAAGCGTTACTAAAGTCTAAAAAGACTATAACTGTAAGTTGCCCGACATCCATAACATTGCGGATATCATCCGAGACCTTGACTAAAGTGGTCACGGTGCTGTGACCTGAGCGAAAAGCAGATTGGTAAAATGATATGAGCTCATTGCCATGGATATGGCGTACCAGTTGCGCATGTACAATATGCTCAAGAACTTTCAACAAGAAAGGAAGGTTAGATATTGGACGAAATTGTGAAAGCGATACCGGGTTGGATACTTGGGAGGGAGTGGGATAATGTGACCCTGTTTCCAGATAGAAGGAAAAATGCAAGTAGATAGTGAATAGTTAAAAATGTGAATAAGGAAAGGTAGAACATCAGGGAGGAGGAGTCTTATCATTCTCAGGCTCACGTTATCACAACTCGTTGCTGATGAGGAGATGGAAAAAATATGCTTTACTATTTTTTACTTTTTAGGTTTGAAGTCGGTTTTTATTAACGTAGTTATTTTTATCGCCTCTGTGGTCTAGCGGTTCAGTTGTTAGACTTGATTGCAAGAGGTGCCGGGTTCGAATCCCGGGTCGGGCAACAAAAAGAAAATTTGGTTTTACCAATTTCCTAATTAAAAAAAAATGTTGCCCAGGACTGGACATATCCGGCTGGCGATAGGCTTGCCAACTATATCATTGTGGGACTTCTGTCTTCGGCTAGGGTTGTGCCTCTGCCTCGCCCTTCGGTAATATGGGCGTGAAGATATTTTTTTTTAGTTTTTATGTTTGTTATGTAAAAAGTGTTTTTTCAAAGGAGCCTGAAACTAAGATAGGATGTCAGTTATAATATAATGTTTACTAGAAGTGAAATATTTGTACATAATAATCGCACGTGTAGCACGTGTTCATGATACAATGGAGTGGACATTCTCCGTCATAAACCTTATGCCCGACACGCATAATGGACGAAGTTTATTAACACGGGGTTTATTGTTTCAAGTGAAGCTTAGGCAGCTAGGGTTGCCGAGTGTAAAATAAAAAAAAAAGTAATTGAGTAAAAAACATTTTATCGTAAAAAGCTTCTTTGCAGAATAGACCATCTGCCTTCCTGACAGGCAGCTCGTAAAAGGCGAGTATAGGCTTACCGTCACTAACACCGTGATATCCTACTAGGTGGTCGAGTTTCACAGCGACTCACCCGGATTAATATCACCGCCTTACCGATTGCTGCCGCCATAAGTTCATGACGTTTTCCGGTTTGGAGGATAAGATAGCCGGTAAACTTAATTTTGCTCGAGGCCTAACATCTTGGCCTCAGGTTGGCAACGCACCATTACCACCTTTGGTGTCTCTAGGCAGAGTGAATTTCTTACGATCAGGAAATCCATCTGCTTGTTTGCTTTCCAATGTCAAAAAAAAAAAACATTAATTGACTTTAATTTATTTGAAAATAAGCAAATAAAAAATATGTCCCTAACTAAGATCTGATTAGGTGCTCATCTTCAACTTTTTCGTAAACATCGGAATGGATATTGATGGAACGTCTGCAAAGGAGCCCGGACCAACACGGGGTCAATCTCCAATTTAAGTGTTATTTTATCTAGTGGTGGACGCAAGTGGACGTAAAAAAACACGCGCACATACACATAATACCTAACACTTGTAACGCGATTTCGCCAAACAAAATTCGATTATGACCATTTTGTAAAACGTTGTTGTAGGAGTAGTGATTCACATATTTTGACTCCTAATCGAAAAGAGTATAACATAACTTACACGTTTGTGTTTGTTTGTCTGCGTCATCATAACTCCTAAACAAATGAACCGATTTGGGTGCGAACATTTTATTTAAAAGATGTCTTAATCGAGATGGTTCTTAGCTAACAGACAGACAGATATTGTCAGGGGTTATTGAATTTTAATTTTATGATTATTACAGCAATTCGCTGTTTTTCAAATTACACGTAAATGTGTATTTAATTGGTTATTAACGGCCGCTTTCAGACGCGTCAATTATCATTAAACCATTATTTAATTTAACATTTTTTATACAGAATTGCGACTTAATGATAGATTAAATGTTAATAGACGACTTTGTGTGTGGCCGAGACTTATATAAAATTCAAGTCGGTTTTATGTAGTTTCATTGCGTTTTAATTATTTAAATTATAAATAAATCAATAATTATAATATCCCTGGACAAGTTACACAAATTGAATCTAACCCCAAATTAAACAAATTATATGCTATGTGTTATGGATATTATTCAACGATTCTTATACATAGAAATACTTAAATAAATACCAGAATAACTTTAACAAACATCCAGACCCGGAAAATGCAAACATCTAAATGTTCATCACACAATTGCCTGCCCCCGTCGGGAATCAAATCCTAGCTTTGCGGTTGGTTGGTGTAAGGCTAGTACGTTAGCAACTCGACCAATGAGGCGGTCACATTATATAATTAAAATATACTTATTGATTAAAAAGCATTATGATGATAGTATCCTGTTCCTTTCGGGTTGTCAGCCCTAGCTCAAAACGTGCAGGGCACGTGTTGTTTTGTATAACAGTATAATCAGACTAATCAACAAACGAGCTTTCATATAATTATCAGTATCAACAACTAGATCTTATTAGATATAAATAAACCTCAATACGGAGTCGTCTCTTGAGATCCGAAGAACCGAAGAACTATTCCACAAAAAATGAGTTTTCGACACCATGCACTTAGACCTTTTTGCTGTGTATCCTTAGATTTTTCTTAATAAGCTGGGGAATAGTAAAATTTTGATAGCTCTGTTTTGGGAAGGTAGGTCATGATTCCGGGGTGGTACCATGTAAATTATGTGGCGATCGGACTATGTCGTGGTTTTCGTGTTATTATTTATGTAATTTTTTTTTATATGGGAGATCAGCGAACAAGCACAAGAATTTACTGATGGTAAGAGATAATCGTGGCCTTTAATTCAATTCAATTCAATTCTACGTCTTTATTTCGTAGGTACATTCGTTACACTTGAAATACGTCAACAGTAAAAATACATTATAATCATTTTTTACAAGCACATACGGTAGTTAAAAAAATATTACAACCTTTAAAAACACTTTACATCAAACATTGCAAAAAACAAACACGTAAAAAAAAGTATCTTCACGCCCATATCCCCGAAGAGGTAGGCAGAGGTACAACCAAGGCACCCACGACTAGTCGAAGACACTAAGTCCCACAATGTGATAGGTGGCAAGCCTATCGCCAACCGGGCACATTTCCAATCCCGACCAACATTTTTTTATTAGAAAATTGGAAAAATCCAATTTTCTTTGTGTTGGCCGACCCGGGATTCGAACCCGAGACCTCATGCAGTCAAGTCCAACACCCGGACCGCTAGACCACAGAGGCGACAAACACATAACAAATACATAAACAAATCCTGTCTCAACAGCATCCTAACGTATGACAATAATATAAACAAAACTTGGAGGTAGTTAAAAAATAATAATAGATGAGTTAGACCAGGTTATGGTTTTTCCCTAAAAACAGGGAATACAATTTAAAAAAGTAAGAAATGCAAAATATTTGGCAATAAAACTATAATAAATAAGTAATAATATCGAAATTAAAATTAAAGTGTAAAATAAAAAATGTCGGTTAATAGTATAATGTTAAAATTAAAAGTTTCATAAAAAAAAAAGATTTCAATGACTAAGTATAAGGATGGACATATGATAACAAATATGTATACTGCTCGTATATATTAAATACCAGGACACAGTGTTTTTTTTTTTACCCGTAAATCGAAGACACCCATTTTTAATCATAAAACACAACTCATTCTTTACCAACAGCGAGAGGAAAACTTCCATTATGATCAGTAGACTAGTTTCGGAGAAAGTTTCAAAGTTCGTATCCCGAAATCTAAAATTTATTTTGTAAATTAATTTCTTTTTAAGGGTTGGTGGGAGCTCCTTTGTAGAATAGAATATCAGCTTGTTAGCCTTCCATTGTCATAAAAATTGGCCGTCAAACTAAAAATATACATTCGAATAGATAACCTGCTCCTTTTTGAAGTCGGTTAAAAATGTTATTAACTCTTGCGAAATGTGCCAGGATTTTTAACATTCAGTAACATCATCATGAATAGTATAAGAAAATAAGAATCAATAGGTGAAATATAAATGTGCCCTGATATAAATTATAAAATAAATATAAATTATAAAAGAAAAAAATTAAACATATAATGCAAAAATATACCACTTTTGATAGTTGACTAGTTTGGTATTTCTTCTGTTTATTCATCTATAAAAGGATCGTTCTGCCGTACAAAAGTTCGAAGTACAAAATATCTGCTGTCGAATCTCGCTTGAGAGAATTGTTCTGTCGGAGAAACGTTTGTAGAGGAAAAATTTCTGTCGTCGAAAATCGCTTGAGAGATTGTTCTGTCGGAGAAACGTTCGTAGAGGAAAAGTTCTGTCGTCGAAACTCGCTTGAGAGAATCGTTTTGTCGGAGAAAAAGTTCTGTTGTCGAAACTCGGACGAGAGAATCGATCTGCCGGAGAAACATCATTTATAGAGGAAAAGTTTTGTCGTACTATCTCTCATGAGAGAATTGTTTTTTTACGTTAGATGTTTACGTTAGCAATTCCGAGGTGTATTGTAATACTCGTTGGGCGAGTGGCTAGCGTACACGCCTAACCACTAACTACGCCGACCAACCACAAGGCTCGGGTTGGATTCCCGACGGGGGCAGGCATTTGTATGATGATCATTATGTCTGCATTTCCGGGTCTGGGTGTTTATTAAATTTATTCTTGTACCTATTTAAGTATTTCTGTGTATTAGAATCGTTGACTAACTCCTATAACACAAGTATATAATTTGCTTACTTTGGGGTTAGATTCAATTTGTGTAACTTGTCCATAGAGATAATTATTAATTAATTAATTTGTTTATAACACAGTTGCTAGTTTACGTGTAGCACGAAGTTAAGAAAATTCTGCAAGCATCTGTACAAAATCAGGTTGGTAATTACAGTATTTAAGTTATAAAAGTGAGCGACTCTTAAAAAACCAAATAATTAATAACAATCTCATCGTTTTATAAGTTCTTAGAATTATCATTAAAATTCAATCATACATACTCGTATACCAATTTGAATTATTTGCCCCCATGCTAAAGGGTCAAAATACACAACCGCGTTGCAGCGCTGCGCCGCCAAAATCGTCGGTTTGCGTTGCGGCGTTGCGGCATCATAAACATGACTCTGTCATGGACCATCGTGAAAGACTTATTAATTAGTGTTATTAAAATATTTTACTCTGTTTTAAATAGAAAAATAGTAAAGCGTCGCTATAATCGGCAGTAACGCTAAGCAGCTGCTACCCGTAATCGTTACTCAAATTGTTTTTTTTTTGTCCAGAGAAAAAGTAGGCATTCCGTTAAAAGAAAAGCCAGTTTGCTATTAACCTACTAAAAAGGAGGAGGTTTTCAATTAAACTGAATGTTTTTGTAGTTTTTTTTTATATGTTTGTTAAGCGATTACTTAGCCAATAGATAACCGATTTTGAAGGTTCTTTTTTAGAAAGATAGGTCATGATTTCGAGGAGATCCCGAGATAGAGTTGATATCACAATACGACTAGGGGTTTTGGAGTTATACTTATCAATGCATATATTTTTCACTTATGCCCCAATATTAGCGTGATGCAGGAGCAATAATCCAAACTTATCTAGGTATAATATAAAGAGGAATCGCTGAATGTATTGCCAAGCGGAAACCTTCCAAACGAGTGAACTGATTGGGTCCATTTTTTTATTGCGTTAGTTATTGCCAGAAGAAGGTTCTTACGTAGACAAAAACCGGTAAAATTGCAGGGAAAATGGGAAAACCAACATTTTATTTTATTCATACAAACTGAACGGGTGGAATAAAGTTCGCCGGGACAGCTAGTATGAAATTAACACTAAAACTATAATAATTGATGTCAATCACTAAATAGTTACCATTTTTAATGTCCGAATGTGTTGCCAAGCGCATAACTTACAAAGGAGTAGACTGATTATGCTTATTTTTTTATTGTGTTAGTTTTTGCCAGGAGAAGGTATGTATGTTGAGAAAACCCGGGAAAATTGCAGGGAAAATGGGAAAAACATTTTATTTTTCTGTACAAACTGAAGTGGAACGAAGTTCGCCGGGACAGCTAAATGAGCTAAACATTGCTGGTAGTCAAAAAATGTCAGTAATCATTTTTAGTTTATAGAACTTTACTGTATTTTACATGGCAAAGATATCGACATCAGTTGATTTATGTTGCTTTTATAGTCGGATTTTTGTAATCCTAGAAGGCATTTACTTTAGGTGACTGCCCTTTATTTAGTTTGCTTGTCGGGAGCGGATTTAAGGTCGCAGCACACATATCAACTCGGAAAAGGATCGTTACCGTATCGTCTTTCGCCTCGCCGTCAACTTAACGTATGCACATAACCAAACAGTATCAGCAGCTCCTGTACATCAACTTGGCTACGGCTAAACGACACCATGCTTACCACACGTCCTCTAATATAGTCTGTTCCGAGGCGCACGCGATTGCGTCACGATTCTAATTAGTGTGCGTTGCAGTATGGTATCGCCTCTGTGGTCTAGCGGTCCGGGTGTTGGACTTGACTGCATGAGGTCCCGGGTTCGAATCCCGGGTCGACCAATGGAAAGAAAATTGGATTTTTCCAATTTTCTAATAAAAAAAAATGTTGGTCGGGATTGGAAATGTGCCCGGTTGTAATAGGCTTGCCACCTATCACACTGTGGGACTTAGTGTCTTTGGCTAGTCGTGGGTGCCTTGGTTGTACCTCTGCCTACCGCTTCGGGGATATGGGCGTGAAGATACTTGTACTTGTACTTGCAATATGGAATTTCGTACAAACAATAAAGAACGGCTCGAAGCGATACGGTTTTTCTTTT
>NJDC01008554.1:4228-57942 GCA_002245475.1 Calephelis virginiensis
AGATAATAAGGAACTTGGAAGAAAATAGAGCATTTTTTAAATTTGATCTCTTTACTTTTTTTTTATCTCTTTATTGTCTGGATTTAACTGTTTCTAAGCTTGTTTGAAAATCAAAATTTAAATAAATGTGCATTTATAAATATATTTATTTTGTCTTCTCGCCGCTTCAGATTCATAAATTAAAATATTTTAATACTATAAAATATTTTAATACTTTTAAAACTACTAGAAGTTTTAAGTCATATAATTATTACATGACTTAAAACTTCAACATTTTTGTAACATCTTTGTAACACTCATATTCCGCAAATAAATATTTTTTCTTTTCTTTTCTTTCTTTTTTCAATTTTGGCTATTTCGACAATCGATTGGAGCATTTCTTCATATAATGATCTAAGTAACCGTAAGCCGACGTCATCATCAGGAGTGGATCATCATCATCGTCAGTGGATGGCCTGGAAGGGGGCAAGTCGATACGGAGATTGAGAAAAATATGAATTGTAGGTGAAGTCGGGAGTCTCATGGTCTCGAATTTTACCTTGCCTTTCATTTCCCGCTTAAATTATAGTAGAATCTCTTGGGGAGGGCTGCACTTCTTGCCCTCCCCCCTTTCATCAATAATGAGATCTTAAATAAAAACATAAAATTCTGACTATAGCATCTCAATTTCTCTTCAAAAAATATTAATTGTCGCAATAACAGAAGCAATAATGATGCAACTAGCGAAACGCTTCGAGAAAAGTAGTTGGGTGATATTCAAAATTTTTGTATCTTAACAAAGATGAAACAAAATTGAATATTGTCACAAAATGGAACTGCGTAACAAAAAACGTATCAAAAAGGAACTATTGGGACTTATGCACATGCGACAAATTTTAAACACAGTTTTATTATATTTTTATCAGATTTTTTATTCTTTTCGCTTTCTGTACATTCTCTGTCTTTCAGCGGATGTGCGTGCTATTTCCTAAAACACCGAACCAATATTATGATTTGGTACATATTAGCAAAGTTTTTTTTTTATTTTTGACTAGCTTTACCGGCCAACTTTGGTACTCCTGACACCTATTAACAGTTTGTACGAGAAAAATTAAAGTGTTTTTCTAAATCTTATTTTAAATTAACGATGAATAATAACAAAGTCCTCACTAAAATGTTTACTCTTACTACCATTCTTAGTTAGTCACTTTGTTTAAAAATTTTAGTACGGTTGAGATTTCAAATAAAGTCCAAAGTCAACTTATGATGACCTAACCACGTCTGTAAGAATCGTGACACTTTTCACTCAATACTCTCTACATAGCCCACCAAAAAGGACTTGGCGTGAAGATATGGATATGTACGTAAGATAACAATACAATACCGAATTAGGTATGTGGGAATATTGATACCTGGCACTCGATTCTGTCTGCCTACCGTGCAAAGGACTTGATACTCTCTGCTTAACCCGATAGAACTTGGCTGGAAGATGTGTGTGTATGTGTATGTAAGATAAATAAAATATCTCTGGACAAGTAACACAAATGTAAAATAAGCCTTTATTTTGCTAATTCCGCGTGAGCAGTGTAACTGTTATGGCAAATAATCCTCCAAACGATACAGAATGTGACAAACCTAACTAACGTTCCCACCACCCACCTCCGCGACCAGAACACGAATATAGGAAGAGCTCGGGAAACAATATAAATTGTCACGTTCTTTACATGTGGCAACCCTACCTAAAGTTCCCACCTCCCACCTCCGCGACCAGATCACAAATAGCGTCCGAACACGGGAAACAAAACCACTTAACACGTTTTTCCCCAAATTTGTCGAAGCACTCACCACAGAGAACACCAAATCGCACTCGACGTACGTTTCGCTTCTACACCGAGGCATCCTCAGGAATTCGACCGTACCGTACAAACGACGACACACGAGTGACTTGCCGCCTCCTCGATTGCGCCTTATATAGACCAAACCCCCCAATATATATGATGTAAAATAAACATCTGTTATAATGGATTTCCGCAAAGACGATTATCGATTATTAGATTTCTTAAGTAACACAAATTAAATCTAACCCCAAAGTAAGCAAATTATATGCTGTTAGTCAACAAGTATTAATTGGACTACTTACACTAAGTTTTATATTTGTTATTTTATTTCTAATCTGTAAAACTTATGAACTGGAAACATTTACGAAACAATAAGTAAAGTACAACCTATCAAACAAAACAAAAATGTGCGCATGTCTGAATTGTATTTCAGTTTTCATTTTGCCTTTTTTCACTGTCCCATGAGAACTCCTTCAGTAGGTAAACCAGATAACGTCTTCGAAACATAGAATAGGTCTGATACCCTAATTTGGTCACGATCGGTTCAGTAGATTGAGAGTGAATGGCAGCTGGGAAATAGACAGACATAAAAACAGACAAAAATTAAAGACACTTACCTTGTGAAATTACCTTTAGCGGTTTTTGTTATGTCATGTTTGTTACGTGACCAAAAAAAAGTGTGTGTGTACTTATGTACACGCGTTAGAAGTTATACTTCTTCGGCGTAATAAGATAAAAATCTTTTTAAAAACTAAAATGTTATCTATAGCTAACTTCATAGCTAACTTCATCATGTAGGTTTTTCGTGACGGTGTGCGCGCGCATCGTAAAAATTTACCCTCATCATTTTTTCCTAACGCGCCAAAAGAAGTATAACTTCAAAAACGTTACAAAAAGTAACGAAAATGAAAATAAATGCATGTTGAATTCACCTATCTTAATGTTAAACAGCAAATACATATAAGGTTAAAATTATGTTTGCTGTTGATATAAGTAAAATTAAACCATTGCATAAATAAGTAAAACGTTGAGATTCAAACTTGCCTTGGAATAAACTGATTAATCACAAAAATTAACTGGTTCAAATGACGCTTCCCGACAAAATGGCCGATTGCTGCTACAAATATGGTATTAAATTCGGAATGTTGCCAGTGGCAAGAAAAAATATCTGCTAGTTACTGATGTACCAAAAAAGAATAACAAAAATGGTAAGTATTGTGGACAAACACTTATCGATTGGATATAATTTATTTATTATGCGATCCGTATTGATAAATAAGCTATAAATAATAATAAATTATGAAATGAAAATTATTTATTTGCGGAATATGTGTGTTAAAAAGTTGTTATAAAGATATTTAAGAATACAACATATTCTACCACATTGTGGTGTGCAAATATTTAGTTAATTTTAAGAAGTTACATATTTCTATAAAAATGTACATTTAAATCACAGCCCTTATTTACATTTTACTAAATATTTTATTTATTTATGAACATAAGTTTCATGATTTGTCATAAATTATTTTAAAGGTAGATTAATTTTTAGTCCTATCTACCGTACACTACCACCGTTTCCAAACCTAGCCCGTCGGGAGAAGAAACGGCGAAACAAACTCCCCGGCAACCACGATTTTATTACTTAAATTAGGCTTAAATTTATTAAAAGTAAATATACATATTTTATTTATTTACGCTTGTCAGCAAGAAAATCTTTAACACTATAATATGTCTTCTCTAATAGCAAATCAAATACCTTCTTTCGAAATCTTTTTACTGGAAGTGATTTCAGACTATCAGGAATTTGGTTATATATACGAATGGACATGCAATATACATTATTTTTATAAATATTAAGTTTTTGATTAGGCACATGTAGTTTCTTACTATTTCTGAAGTGTGTAATTCTTAATACTTCAGCATTTGTTTGAAACAAATGATGATGTTTATTTACAAATACACATACAGCCAAGATATATAAGCATGGTAAAGGCAAAATTTTGAGCGACTTAAACAGTGGTTTGCATGAATGTAACTGATTAACTCCACATATCATATAATTACTATGTCTAATTTATTAAATAACTTAGAATCGAAAAATATCCTTTGGATGTTTTTTGTCAGTCTTTTTTTGTTACAGACTATCTAATGAGGACAAAATATTTTGTATGGCAACAACAAGAGGTGCGACCAAATAAAAATTAAACTAAACATACGAGAAATAATACATATGTAAAAATATGTACTTCTTTATCGAAAAATCAACGCTACCAGCTAGGGGGCAATATAGTTTCATTTTTAAAAATAGAGTTTACTACTAAATTGTAGATTTGTTCAATATTATTCACGTGGACGTTTTGTCATGTCGAAAAGTACAAAAAATTGGATTATTACCCAGTAATTAAGTAGTACTTGTTGCTCTCACGCTTCGCACTGCTTTTTTTGCAAGAGCACTCCCGCGCCTCCAGACCTTAGGGTTACGCTTGAATTTCGATTTCTTGCAAATTGAAAAATGAAATCGGATGTTTCGTATTAGGAACTCGGGTACAGTTAAAGCTTATTAACATTTATTTAATCACCACATAGTATAAAACAAAGTCACTTCCTCTGTCCCTATGTTCCTTTGTATGCTTAACTCTTTAAAACTACGTCACTGATTTCGATGCGGGTTTTTAATAGATAAAGTGATTGAAGAGGAAGGTTTGTATATATATGTCATAACCGTTCGAAACCGGGGCGGCCGCTAGTCTTATTTAAAAAATTCCCGTGTCACAATCTTAGTTACCGTACTCCTCCGAAACGGCTTGTTCGATTCTCATGAAATTTTGTGAGCATATTGAGTAGGGCTGAGAATCAGCTAAAATCTTTTTTTAAAAATTAAGTGATGAGAGAGAATCACAGCAAATGTAACAGAACAACGTCTGCCGGGTCAACTAGTAAACAATAAATTATTATATAGGGCTAGCCGACGCGGCGAACTTCGTATATCTCGACAATATCAGTATCGCGTAACAGTTTGCTTATGGAAAAAAAATTGTTTTCCCCACTTTCCTCATGATTTTTTCTTCATAAGCAAAAAATAATTAGCAAATTTGGTCCATCCGTTTAGACGTGATGAGATGGCCACGTGAAATAGGGATTCATGGATAAATAATTTTTTTTGGAACTAAACTTTAATATCCTCTAGTACTGTGTTCAAGAGTACCTAAAATGACAAATCCGATTCCAATTTCAAACTTGCATGAAATCGAAATTCAAGAGTAACCCTACTGATGCTTCGTCGGAAGTGGCCTCTGTGAAAGCAAAGTAAATTGTAATAAATTACGTCACACATTAAGGGAAATGGGTTTAAAACATGTATTAAGGGGCCGGAGACGTCAGAATGCACACATGCACGCGTCATATAGCGGAATTATCAAAATCAACGCAAAATTATCAATTTCATGCTTAATAAAAGAGATTAGGTACAGATTGTTTTCAATAAATCTTGTCTTAAAATTGTTGTTTAATGTAAAATGTTTTTGTAAAATTGTAAATTACCACCTGTAAGTGTCCGCCTGTGACTTACGGCCACAGTTTGTGTAACTGTACTGTGTGAACTGAAACTTGTGGCGTCATTTATGGATAATTAAGCATTATTAAAATATCTGAACAAAACCCAGAGTTTAGGCTTTAAAAAATGTAACAATAATTATCCTTTTTATTAAACAATTAAAAAAGTAAAGTATCTTTACACTTATATCCCCGGAGTGGTTGGAAGAGACACAACCAGAGCACCCACGACTAGCCAAAGACACTAAGTCCTATAATGTGATAAGTGGCAACCCTATCGCCAACCGGGCCCATATCCCATTTACAACGTTATTTTTATTAGAAAATTGAAAAAATACATTTCCTATTTTTTTGTAGTACCCGGGAGTCGTACCCTTCAAGTACGTCAAGTCAAGTCCGACGCCGGACCGCTAGACCACAGAGGCCTAGACCAATTAAAAATACTTTTTCTTAGTTTGAGGCTTGCAACATTTAAATGTAATGGACGAAGTCGCGCGCAACTCATACTAATCACTACATAGTATAAAACAAAGTCGCGTTTTCTGTTCCTATGTATGCTTAATTTTTAATAATTTAATATAATATTTTTTTAAAACTACACAACGGATTTTGATGCGGTTTTTTGTAATAGATTAAGTGTTTAAAGAGCAAGGTTTATATGTATGTTTTATACCCGCGCAAAGCTGGGGCGGGCTGCTAGTTTAATATGTAACAATATTTTCTCAACAAACTGTTGCAGAATTTGCAAAGGGGAAACCCAAAAACCGCCTTTTATCGTCGCCGTTCTAATGAACGATTTCAACAAAAAACAATAACACTATTTCGCGTTGTGAGAATTATGTTTTTGATGTCCTTGTATGAGTAAGTATAATTAAATAAAATATTTACACAATATAGAATACTCGCCAACCCCGCGAACTTCCTGTCGCTTGTTATTAACAGCTACTAATAGTTTGTATGGAAAAAATAAAGTACAATTTTTGCCATTTTTCCTGTAATCCCAGTGCTTCTCTTCATAAGAACCTTCTCCGGACAATAAATAACGCAACGAAAAAAAAAACAAAATGTGCCTCTGTTCAAGCGTGATACGATGACCACTCGGAATGGGTATATAGATTACTAGCAGTTTCACGCAGCTTCACCTGCGTAACTTGGATTCTACTGCACCGATTTTGATAAAACAAAGCCTATGTTGCTCAGGGATAATGTAGCATTCTAAAGGTGAAAGAATTTTTAAAATCGGTCCAGCAGTTTGGGAGTCTATTCATTTCAAACAAACAAACAAAAAATTAAACTTTTCCTTTTTATAATATTAGTATAGATAGATAGATAATCGCAAAATTACAATTATTATTAACTGCCTTGTTGTTCGTCGTCGAGGCTTGGGTTCGATTCCTAACGATAGCAACTAAATGTGTATGTCTGGGTCTGTCTGAGTGTTTACAAAATCTTTTTCTGTATTCAATTTTACAGGCGCTTCCCAACTTAAACTTCTATATTCAGGTTTTTCCCCACTTTCACGGGTTTATCCAAACGAAATTAAGTGTATGCGTTTTGTATGTGTGTAAGTGCTTTTGCTTGTGTATGCTTTTTGTATGTTTTTATGGCTGGGGCGAGGCTTGGGAGCAGGGAGTATATTATTATTGTTTGATGGCATGCAAACAACTAAAGTTATAATTTATAGTTAACATAATTAGCCGTTAAACTGACTCATAAACATGTCGACCTCGTTTTATTTTTGTATATTTTGCTGCAGACATATAAATAGATAGGTAAGCAGAGCATTGACATTAAAAAAAAGGCCTGTGTAATACCTTCACACAAGAAATTTAAGGGCTTGGTGAGTCAAAAAATATTTATTACAATTTTATTCGGGGTCGCTGAGTAGAATAGGGCAACTGCATCTGCCAGGCAGCTCGTATGAGGCGAGCAAGTTGAAATATAGGTCATTGCCAACAAGAGCACTGGTGGTCGAGTGCTGTGCAGCAAATTTGCCCAAGATTTACTGCCTTACCTATTCCTGCAACTCGATCTTGTTCCGATCCGGATCGCCGAAGGATAGGGTAGCTGGTAGGTAGACTTTCCACAATGGATCAAAAATCCCGGTTGCAGGACGGCGACGCACCTGTAACATCTATGGTTACACGGTTGTCTCTTACCATCAAAAGCCCCGTGTGCTTGTTCGCTAAACTATTTCAAAAAATAAGTAATTAAGCAGTTCTGCGACGAGTATTACCTATACAATTATTCTAATAATTTAAACCAACGGTCCCACACATACATAAAAGACTAGCTGCTACCTGCGGCTTCGCCCGCGTTTTAACAGAAACCCGGTGTGCGAACGGGATTTAAAATAGCCTATATGTTAATCCAGGTCACAATCTATCTGTCTTCCAAATTTCAGACAAATCCGTTCAGCCATTCGAGCGTGAAAGAGTAACAAACATCCATACATCCATACTTACAAACTTTCGCATTTATAATATTAATATGATGTGCAAAAGAAACCCGGCTAGTGTCCCCACTAGGTCTTTATCTTTATAATTAGCGTTCCACATCTGAATCGCGACAAATGTCACTCTTAAAAATTTAGCACGTTTGTATCTCCTTTCGTCCTAGGTCAGAGGACATTTTATTCAGTTTGGCGCAACTTTCATATAAAAAAATGAAAAAAATAAGTTTGCTATGGTTTTTATTCGTCCAAATCATATGACACTAGTTGCCTTATATCTGAATGCCTTTGGTCCGGGCTCCTTTCCAGAATAGACCATCTGCCGTCCTGCCAGGCAGATCGTAAAAGGCAAGCATCTGCTTACCGTCACTAACAATGTGATATCCTACTAGGGGGTAGAGTTTCGCAGCGACTCGCCCGGATTCGTACCACCGCCTTACCTATTCCTGCCATAACGTCCAATGCTTGCCGTTGTCGTGTTCTGGTTGGGAGGGCAAGGTAGCCGGTTAACTTACTTTTGCTCGAGGCCTAACATCCCGGCCTCAGGTTGGCAGCGCACCATTACCACCTTTGGTGTCTCTAGGCGGCGGCGTGCATTTCTTACCAGAAAATCTTGTCTGCTTGTTTGCCTTTCATTTTAATAAAAAAAAACCCTCTATGATTGGACTTCCTTTCTTATTTTCGCACTAGTTGATGTACATATTGATAAAATTAAAATGACTATCTGGGCGTCGTCGCTGAATGTGGCGCGGTCATGCTCAAGGACGACAAGTCTGTTGCCAATGTTTTATTACTTTTTTATATATACGTATAGCGACACACCTGAAGGATATTCCGCTATTGCAATTATTGATAGTCAAGAATAAAATAGTCTATTTAAATAGGAATTCCTTGTTTAGAACAGAAAGTGGCCTACTGTAGAGTTTGCTGAAAATTGTAATATCTTTCGTAGGACTAAGAGGTAAACTTGTTGACACATTTCTTGATAATAAATGTAACAAATGTACAACTCCTAAATCTAGATACCCAGGTATAGGTGGGATCAACCTGGAACTGTAATGGTACGTTAAGAATATATGTTTAATGGAGAGTAGGGTACTCTCCAAAGTGCAGCACGATTGCTGAGCACTGTGATATGACGGCAAGGATAACTAAGCGGTGATGTAGGAGTATTTTTTTCTACCAGAAAATACGTATTATTGTCCTTCCTTTAAGATAAAAAGTTGAAGTGCATGGTAAACAGACTCATATCACAGAAATCCCCTTTGTTTGCGTTTTTTACGATCGATGTGTCACTATACTTACATTTATTTTTAGATTTTATAAAGGTGAGAATTGATATTAAAATATCGGCCATGTGTTAATGAGTTTTATCCTGTTTTACCGGAAAAGGGTTCCTTATCAATTGTTTTTAATTCAATGGTAAAAAATCTGTACAACAGGTTAACAATCCTCATAACTAATACGAACATACCTACTAGGGTAGAGGCAGTACATATATTATACCTTTAAATGAATCGGCTCCAACGATTTTCATGAAATTTAGTATGTAAGGGGTTTCGGGGGCGATAAATCGATCTAGCTAGGAACCATTTTTAAAAAATGTTATTTTATTCGTGTTTAAAATGAAAATTTTATTCGTCTTCAAGCTGAAAAATATGACTCTTCCTGACATCTATTGGCGAATAATATTACTATTTTTCTGAGCAATAAAGTTGTTCCAGCAGATGGCGTTGTTAAGTGACACGAAGTCAATGAGTGTTTGGTAAGAAATTTTATATTATGGGTCGTACTTAAATACAATTTCCAAAAAACACAATTTATAAAAAAAGTAAAAACATGCTGTAAACTATTGTATATGTTGTCGTAGATTGTCATATTAGCGTAGAAAAATTAATAATTATATTTGACTCATAAGTATAATTAACTCTTATCTACAGGTCATTAATTATCAATTTTTTTCTGGCTTTTAGTTTGTCAAATTCCTTAAGAATATTTAGATATTTGATTTTATACTATGGTGAGCTTTGTCTGTGTTTCGTGGGCCATGCTGGAACATAAATAGTTCTTTATTAATTTCAATTGCGCTTCCTTAAAATCCTGATCCCCTTGTACCTCGGAGTAAGCACGGCCTTGATACACTCATTTTTATTATTTGAAACTAAGGCATTATTTACTCTCACAGATTTAACAGTTTTTAACTACGTGTATTCTAAGGTGGGGACACTAATTTCAATTTTTAATACAGGTGATTTGAAATTACAGGGTGTCGTGCAGATTCGATATTTTGTACGATAAGCATTCAACGTTGTGTTAGATTTTTTTTTATAAAGTTAGTAAGTATCTTTACGCCCATAAGAGGAAGGCAGAGGCGTAACCAGGGCACCCACGACTAGCCGAAGACACAAGACCCACAAGGTGATAGGTGGCAAATCTATCGCCAACCGGGCACACGTCATTCAATCTCGACTAACATTTTTTAATTAGAAAACTGGAAAAAACCATATTTCTTATTTGTTGTCCGACCCGGGAATCGACCCCGGGACCTCATGAAGTCAAGTCCAACACCTAGATCACTGGACCACACAGACATTTTTTTTTTATTTTGGCCGATTTCTTTTGATTTGATATGACCTTTGTTTCGTCATTCTTGCACTTAAGATCTTAAAGTTATTGTATATGGTTACAATTACAAGGAATTCCCAAGTGTGGCCTGAGGTTACCGGAAAATATTCAACAGATAATGCGAAGGTCTACTTTGAGGAAGTTTTGTAGTTACGTGAGAAATCATTTGCTAATATAATAATGGTGACTTATGCAAGAGTCGTAACCAGGCTTCACAAACAAGCCTTAGGCTCTGATAAGCCTTTACTATGAGTTTCTAAAAGTACATGCTATAGTACAAGATACCAAATCCTTGCTATATAGCTAGTTTTGTACTACGTCGCAATCAATAAGTAATTATGCTGTCATAATTTACAATTATAATTCTAGCGATAATCATTAATAGATCAATTACATTCCCACACTTCAATCCGTTTGTATTTTTTAACTAACTTAAAAAAAGGGTAAAGTTCTCAATTCGTATAATCTTAATACGACGTTGAAGTGAAAGCTTCTTTAGTAGCGTTGCGCACTTTTTTGGAATGGGTAAAAACTTCTAAACTCGCGTCAAGACACGTGACCTGATCGAAAATTCGTAAGACGGCGCAGGGCGCTAGCGCGAATGTTCGTGTTGTCATGTTTGTGTACGATAGCGCAATAAATGAATATTGGACTCTACCACATAAATGATAGCACTTTCATACTGATAATTAAAGCAATTCGTGCAAAACTGTTCCCTAACCATTTCAAAATATTAAAATGCACAACGTTAATATTCAAGTTTTCACTTCTGCCGGCACTCCCGGAGTGTAATCCGTCTTTTTTTGGTATATTTGTTACGCGACTACTCCGTCAATAGCGTATGTTTTAGATAATTCAATAGGTGCTACGAGATACATACATTATTAAAATATAAATTTTATTGAATTACAATAATATTATGTATATTTTTCAACGACTTTAAAAAAGAGGAAGCGTATTTGTTCGATTCGGTATTTTTTTTGTCTTAATCGATTTCTTCGTCATTTGTGAACCGATATTAAAAATGATTTTTAATTCGAACAAGCGGACTTTGGCAAATCGGGAAAAATAGTAAATTTTTGTGTAATTGACATACCTAATTATTGAAACTGATGTCGGTTTTTCACGTTTTTTTTTCAAATCCCAAGAAAATGTTTTTTTGTTCAGTTTTACTGCGCTAAAATTATGTAGTCTGGAGGCTATTCCCCCTTTAGTGAAACCTCATCCACATACCTAAATTCATCTAAATTAGGTGAAGTTTTTCATGCATTTTTCCCAGGCATAGTTACCGTAATAATGTGGCAATACGTTAAGGATGGGACAGTGTAAAGCAAGGACATCGATAAAAATCGTATCGAAGTTTTTAAATTATGTAATGGAGCGTATTAGGTACATTTACAAATGTGATCATGAACATCGAACTACATGTCGTAATAATAAGAAAATATTTATTTAAGGCCCCATACTTAGTCAGCCAGAAGAGTCAATCAGCGCACTCCCCCGTTCCATGATTACTATGAAATATTGCGCTCCAAAGTAAATGTCTTGAGCGCCAAATCACTATTTTTGACACTATAAAAGTAATTTGAAAAAAAATATAAAAACTGAAACAGTTATCTTTTAGGTATAATACTTATCTATGTTTATGTTAAATCTGGTGTCGATATTTTCATAATTGAAGTAGACAGTTGGGTTTTGCTTTCAAAAAAGGGTTAACTTTTTGATTTTTTTCTATCGAGCAAAGTGAAATGAATCGTGTTTTGGAAACACTAGTCTTATAAAGCATATTTATGTTAATCTTGTGTATTTTTGTCGCCAAGATCCATAATTGCTTTGTATGAAAAAAAACAGTATATTGCTGACGTATATTAGCATACATGGCCCCTTAACATCGACCATACAAGCAGATCTTGTGACGAATCTATAATCTAAAGTCAGATTACGGCCACCCATTAAATATCTGACGAAAGAAACTCAGCGGGTTTGAGATTTTCCTCATATTACTTCAAGAATTAAACTTTACACTTTTAAAATACCAGATATGTATGTTAAAGTTATACTGTGTTTATTAAGAGAGTGATTGGGAGAGTTATTAAAACCAAGCAATTTTGTCTGCCCAGGGATGGCGTTTGGTTATGACGCGGTTGGGCAACCCTGGGCCGTCAGGGCGTCAAGGGGCGTCTGATCTTGTACGCTATATAGTATCTTCACGCCCATATCCCCGAAGAGGCAGGCAGAGGTACAACCAAGGCACCCACGACTAGCCG
The DNA here is from genome assembly GCA_002245475.1 of Calephelis virginiensis. Classification (NCBI taxonomy): domain Eukaryota; kingdom Metazoa; phylum Arthropoda; class Insecta; order Lepidoptera; family Riodinidae; genus Calephelis; species Calephelis virginiensis. The sequence goes on from NJDC01008554.1 coordinate 16,942, forward strand.
CAGACACTAAGTCCCACAATGTGATAGGTGGCAAGCATGTCGCCAACCGGGCACATTTCCAATCCCGACCAACATTTTTTTATTAGAAAATTGGAAAAATCCAATTTTCTTTGTGTTGGCCGACCCGGGATTCGAACCCGGGACCTCATGCAGTCAATTCCAACACCCAGACCGCTAGACCACAGAGGCGACATCTTGTACGCTATATTTATATTATAAACTACAAACTATCCCGGCGAACTTCGTTCCACCCCTTCAGTTTGTGTGAGGAAATATAAAGTATAGTTTTTCCCATTTTCCCTGCAATTTTCCCGGTTTTTCTCTTCATAAGAACCTTCTTCTGACAATAAATAACACAACAAAAAAGAATTAGCCAAATTGGTTAAGTCGTTCGAAAGTTATGCGCTTACCAACACATTTAGCAATTCATTTTTATGTTATAGATAATATAATATAATAATATAATACCTTTTAGTGTGGTTTTGAACAGCATGTAGGGGATAAATACGCCGTATAAATTACGCCCAGGGCGCTGCTATTATTAAAACCGCTACTATGTCTGCCATAAATTATAAAAAAATATTTGACAAAGCTATAGTACATTCTGAATCCGTGTTTAATTTAACAAAATTGTTTAATGATATAGTTAAGCAGTAAGGAACATAATATTTGCCTTTGACTAAAATAAAACAAAAAGTGGTCTATTGGTCCAAGTGTTGGATTTGTCTTCATGAGGTCCCGGCTTCGATTCCCGGGTCGAGCAACGAAAAGAAAATGTGTGTTTTCTAAATTGCTCATAAAAACTATGTTGCTCCGGATTGGCTGTGTGCCCAGTAAGCGACAGGTTTGCCAACAATTACATAGTGGGACTTAAGTGTCTTCGGCTAGTCGTGGTTGCCTTTCCTGTGCTTCTGCCTACCTCTTCGGGATATGGGCGTGAAGATACTAACTTATTTAAAATAAAAAGTGACCATGTGCGAGTCACTCGCGGACTTAGTCGGAATTCTGTTAAGACAAAAAATCTAGGACTATGTTTATTTTAAACATCGTTTTTGTAATATAAAAGATCAGGTAATAATTTGAAAGAAAATATACCTAATAACCAGAAATTGCTTTACTTGACTAATATTCTTCACAAATATTTTTAAAATTTCTCTTTTTTTCTTGTCCATCCTTAACACTCGTCCGTTGAAGAGGTTTTTGATAAAATATAAATGTGGTGTCGTGGGACTGGTGGGTTACCAAGTAGGAACGAAGTTCCTTCGGCTAATGTAGAATCGACACAATTCGTGAGTATATACTATGCATTGGCGGGATGGAGTGGTAATAGAGAGAGAAGGGATGAGAGAACGCAAAGAAAGAGGGAGAAAGAAAAAGGTATTATACACTACTCGCTTGTGTATACGACTGTCGCGACTGCGCACGTCTCATTTAACGGTTTTATTCCACGGTTTTTACTATTACATTTTTTTCAGTTCTGTTGTGCAGAAAAATCCCTATTTCCTCCAAGCCTGCCGTAACGAACTTCGTTCCAATAAAAAGTTGTAGTTCTATAAGAACGCCATTCTAGGGGGGGATGGCAGCTCGACCCTCTACTCGTACCTGGCTACGCTTATGGTCACACTCAACCACTAAAGGTTTTGGTACTAGCAGAAACGATGAGCTTAGTAATATCGGCTTTGGCTAGTATCTACCAAGCATATACTAAGGATACATATTAAATAATCGCCTCTGTGGTCTAGCGGTCCGGGTGTTGGACTTGACTGCATGAGGTCCCGGGTTCGAATCCCGGGTCGGCCAACACAAAGAAAATTGGATGTTTAAAATTTTCTAATGAAAAAAAAAATGTTGGTCGGGATTGGAAATTTGCCCGGTTGGCGATAGGCTTGCCACCTATCACATTGTGGGACTTAGTGTCTTCGGCTAGTCGTGGATGCCTTGGTTGTACCTCTGCCTACCTCTTCGGGGATATGGGCGTGAGGATACTTGCTTTCTAACTTATTTACATATTAAATACTTAGATTTTTGACTGGATGTCCCAAAGTACTCCTAACTATACTTTTTACGATCAAAAAAATACTTTGTTTTTCATTCATTCTTGAGGAATGCCAAAGTTATATCTATGCTTTTTAAAAACTTAAATGTTTACAAAATGTTAAAATTAATTTTCGTTGAAAGTTTTAATTATCCACACTATATATTTTCTTATTACTCTGAGAACTGCTTGACAATTTTTATACAGTAACAAAATAAGGGATAGCACTCACTATATATGAAAATGAAACTTATTTTTTCTAAACATATTAACATAATATTCTTTTTTTCAGTGAGACTCTGTATTGTCGAAGGTCGTGGCGGTTACAAACGAGGTGCCAGATACTGCCCAGTATTAGACGAGGAAAAGTCTGGAGTAGAATGTGTATTTGGAGTAGACAGGTACGTTTTTACCCCCCTGACGAAATATCGTGTGACTCGTTAGATTCGTTTTAACTAGATCTGTAGGGCTACTCTCGAAGCTCGATTCATGCATTATTGGAAGTTGGAATCGAATATGTCATTTTAGGTACTCTTGAACACAATACTGGGGAATTAGTTAATAGTAAATAGTAAATTATTTTATCCTGTTCGTTGAATTTATTTGTAACTAAATGTTAATAATCCCCTAATTCTGTGTTCAAAAGTACCTAAAGTGACATATACGATTCCAATTTCCAATTCATATGATATCGAGATTCAAGAGTAACCCTACTGTTCACATTTTCTGATGACGAAGACTTGACGACAAGGACCTTATTAAAAACTAAAAGGAGGTTTATGGATCAAAGTTTACAAGTTATGGTCTATTTATTTTAACAAACGTGTACTGAGTATGTCCCTCGCACGTTTCCGATACTTACAGAGTGAGATGTAGCGATTACACTACGTCTTTTTACGATTGATTGAAATTAACTACATGTTAATTATGTGGACTATATTATGTTAATAATGCATGTTTTTGGTAATCGTTTGTAAAAAAAATAGAGTATAGCTGTTGCCCTCGTCGTTGCCGGCGTGGTTAATGCTCCAACATGAACATTTTTCGGTATAAAAACTATCCTTTGTGTTAATCCAAGTTACTCTCTATGTGTGTGCCAAATTTTATGAAAATCGGTTCAGCAGTTCTTGCGTGAAGAAGTAACAAACACACAAACTTTCGTGAGCGTGTGTGTCTGCCTGTAGCATCTTTTAAACGGATAGACCGATTTTATACAGTTTAAACCCCTGACCAAAATTGTGCGTTCTAATAACCCCCAACGAAAACCGTATGTATGCTGTTATAATCCGTGCGTACTGTGGGTGTGGGTGGGTGGGTGTGGAGATATGTGTATGTGTGTGAATGTTTGTGTGTCTGTGTATCTGTGGCATTATAACTTTTGAATGTATTTCGAAGTTTTGTTTGAAAGCTGATGTTATCGAGATGATACTTGGCTACATTACGGAAATATTATGTCGGAGGTTCATTGAACATTTTTAACTTTAAGATTATAGGTACTTTATTCAACCAATTATTTAATCTTCGATAGATGCTAAATTCATGTTCCATGTCTGACTATTTTATTAATATTGTGTCATGTATTTTTTTACCTGCTGTCAAAAAACGATTAATAGAATGAACAGGGTATATTAGCCATATGTTCACTTGATAACATTTTATTTTAGTCAGAATTTAAATCATCCTACAAATACTATAATTACGAAAGTTTGTCTGTTTGTTTGTTACTCCTTCACGCAAAAACTGCTGAACCAATATTCATGAAATTTGGATCTTGGATAAACCCATAGGTTAGTTTTTCATTAACAACGCGGGCAACGCCGCGGGTAACAGCAAGTATTACCTATCTATAGGTTTTTCGATGAAACGACTTCGACGTCGACGCAGTCTGCTTGTGAACTACAACTCTATAAATTTCTGTTCTTCTATTCCAGACTAGACTGCCTCAGAAGAATAAGCAAAGGGACCGTGGACTTCAGTGTATTCAGCCCGGAAGATCTGATAGCTGCACAGTGGGCTAATATTGACGTTCTGGTTACTAACGAACTTCGACAACGACCAAGTGAGTCGATTAGAGCCATATCTTCTTCTTTATTTTAATACTAGCTGCTATCTGCGGCTTCGCCCGCGTTTTCACAAAAACCCGGTGTGCGATCGCGATTAAAAATAGTCTATATGTTAATCCAGGTCACAATCTATCTGTCTTCCAAATTTCAGACAAATCCGTTCAGCCATTCGAGCGTGAAAGAGTAACAAACATCCATACATCCATACTTACAAACTTTCGCATTTATAATATTAATAGGATGCACATACACACTCACGCTCGCATACATGAAACACGCATACAAGCGCACACTCGCACACAATTCACACACCTCAAATTTGTTTTTTTTTTTCGTCGGCAGTTAATCCGCTTGCACGTTCCAGGGTTAAATTTTATATAAGAACTGGAACTTGAAAACCATTTCTTCATTTTTTTAACCCTTATAACTTTGTTGAGATTTATAGGATATGATGTCCGTAATAAATTGATTTAAAATTTCAAGTTTCGACAATTAGGTCTTATTCTTTAGATCGCCTCTGTGGTCTAGCGGTTCAGTTGTTGGACTTGAGTGCATGAGGTCCCGGGTTCGAATCCCGGGTCGGGCAACAAAAGAAAATTGGGTTTTTCAAATTTCCTAAAAAAAGAATGTTGCTCGGGATTGGATATGTGCCCGGTTGGCGATAGGCTTGCCACCTATCACATTGTGGGACTTAGTATCTTCGGCTGGTCGTGGGTACCCTGGTTGTGCCTCTGTCTACCTCTTCGGGGATAAGGGCGTGAAGATACTTTTTTTTTTCTTTAGATGTTATCGACATATAAAAAACACCGATTCCTTCTCTGAGAATACCAAAATGTATAGGGTACTTCCTGAACCAGAAAACTGATATTTAGTATGTGAACTAATATACTTATACACAAATCACGAAAAAATGCCTAAACATTGAACTTTTAAGGCCCGAATGCGATTGCTGTTTCTACGAATGTACAAAACTCAAGGGCACCTCCTTCCCCAGAAAACTGAAATTCAAGTATAAACATTTGTTAATCCACAAACAATATAGAATTTTCTTTAAAAAGTGGTATGACCGCAGGGATATTAATATGCAATTAGTAGTAGCAAGTGTTACCGTAACCAACTTGCAAAAAGAAATTAATTCCCAGCAAAAACATTTGCATGTAAAATGTTGGCACGACGATATCAGATGGCTCACATTATGAAAAAGTTTTGAGATATCAGGTAGAGCTAAGGTTCTAGCTCTAAACGATCTAACTACAATCTTTTACTTCATATCTTTACATCTAACTCAAAATATATAGCTTAGCCTGTTCGCTAGCCACCACTTGGACCTAAGGGGAAAAATGTAATGTAATCGCATTTGTGGTTTAGCGGTCCTGTGTCGGAATTAACTTCTTGAGGTCCCAAGTTCGATCCTCGGGTCGGGCAACAGCAAAAATAGAAAATGTGCATTTTCAATTTTCTAATAAAAATAACGTTGCCCGGGATTGTATATGTACCCAGTGAGCGATAGACTGGTCACCTATCACATTGTGGAACTTAGTGTCTTTGGCTAGTCGTGGGTGCCCTGGTTTTGCCTCTGTCTACATTGCCATGCATTTACCAATTATTACTTTTCTCTTACCCTATTACACTATACTTCTCACAGTATCGAAATGGTTGAGCAACAAATTTTAACTTAGGTGTAAAGTTAAAAGATAGATTGTAGAGAGTTTCAGAGTAAGAAGCTATGCATGACATCTAATAAAATTTCCAAAAAAATGTTTATTTTCCTGCGAGCAGATCTGGGTCCTCTTCGTAGAATGAACAGTAGCCGTCCTAACGCGCAGCTCGTAAGAGGCGAGCAAGTCGAAACGAGCTATTATCAACAAGATCACTGGTGATCGAGTGCTGTGAAAGAACTACACCGGTTAGGATTTCACCACTTTACTTATTTCTGCCGCCGTGCTGACTCGAGACATGATTTTCTGGCCTCGAGGTTAGGATAGCTGGTAGACTTGCACAATTGGCCTAACACGCCGGCCACGGTTATCTCTAGCCATCAGGGGAGATGCACGTTTGTTCCCTGTTTTTGTCATAAAAAATGTTTTAATGGAATATTAGATTTACTTATTTATATATTTCAGAGCCGTACGAAAGAAGTATCATAGCTGTGGTCAACCGAAAGATCCTGCCCAACAACCCCTGGTCTCTGGAAGCAGTGTTGAAAAATACCAGCCTCTGTCACCCTGGAAATGGAGTGAATGATTTGCGGCCACTCTCTGATACTTTAGCTGGGGTAAGTCTTTTTTGTGAGAAGTCAGCGAAGAAGCACACGGCTCTTCTGGTAATAGGAGTCCAATATGGCTTATAGACACCCAGTAACGGTTTTAATAATAGCAGCGCCCTGGGCGTAATTTATACGGCGCCCCCTAAATGCTGTTCAAAACCATACTAAAAGGTAAATAATATATAGCGTACAGGATCTGACTCCCCTTTACTTCTTGGCGCCCTGGGCGGTTTGCTGTCCTAAGAACCATATACTCGTATTATGTTAAAGGTGTTATGTTATGTCTAGAGTCTTCGAAACCGGCGTGTTTGTATGAAAAGGGTTATGAATGTGAAGGAAGCAAGACAGGTTTGTCAGGATCGTGAGGTCTGGCACTCGATACTCTCTGCCTACCCTGGGACCTGGCGTGAAGATATGTATGTATGTTAAAGGTGCGTTGCTGTCCTGAGTTTTTATTACAACATTCAATTTTCTTCTTCGTCTTATATTTCTTATATTCAAACTTTAATACATTCTTAACAAAAATACATTATTATCTATTTAATAGTCGACTCGGCGAACTTCGTATAGTTTGACAGTAACAGCTACTAACAGTTGGTGTGGATTATAGCATTGTTTTCCCCATTTTCCCGGTTTTTTGTCTTCATAGGAACCTTCTCCTGACAATAACCAACAAAACAAAAAATAATAACCAAAACATGTCCATAGGTTCAGGCGCGATGCAATAATCATCGTCTCGATGGTCGAGGGGCTAGCGTACACGCCTAACTGTAGCGACCAACCGCGAGTTTCGGGTTCGATTCCCAATGGAAGAGACTTTTGTGTGATGGACATTTAGATGTCCGCATTTCCAAGTCTGGGTGTTTATTAAATTTATTCTGGTATCTATTTAAGTATTTCTATGTATTAGAATCGTTGACTAACATCCATTACACAAGCGTATCTTTTGTTTACTTTGAGTTAGATTTAATTTTTGCATTAGTGTATATATTCGGCTCCTAGATTTTTATGTACCTACATAAATTGATTTCTGTACCGAGTTTTTTTTAAATTGAGAACGGAAGAATGACTACTTCTAAGATGACTTAATTTAATCGAAGTATTGCAAGTTTACCGAGTGTAAATTATATGTATTATAATTTATTTTTAACTAGCTGCTGCTCGCAGCGTTGCCCACGGGGTTAATGGTCCCGCAGGAACATTTTTTCGGAATAAAAACTATTCTATGTGCTAATCCAAGGTACCCTCTATGTGTGTATTAAATTTCATGAAAATCAGTTTAGCAGTTTTTGCGCTAAGAAGTAACAAACAAATTTTCGCATTTATAATATTACTAGGATAGATTAAACATACATACCTAATTTATTTACAAATATCTGTTCGAGATCCAGTCCATATGGGTGTGCATATATCTTTATAAGAACCTATATCAAAAGCTGCTTGTTTCAGAAATACTAAAACTTGAATACTAATTAATGGTACCATTTCTCTATTTCAGTATTTAGAATCCTTGATCATCACCAGATCTTGCGACCCGGAGCTATCCCTCACAGAAAACAAAATTAAAGCGCTCTCGCAGTTCTTCAACAGAGCTTGCAAGGCTGGTCCATGGGTACCCGATGTGGATCGAGACGCGGAACTAAGTACGTCTTATTTCTCCAATCTTCTTACCCCAAAGTAGTATCTTCTTCACGCCCATATCCCCAAAGAGGTAGGCAGAGGTACAACCAAAGCACCCACGACTAGCCGAAGACACGAAGTCCCACAATGTGATAGGTGGCAAGCCTATCGCCAACCGTTGCCCCAAAGTAAACAAATTTAATGTTTGTATTGTATTATATAGTACTTGGAAATTTAGTCGCTCGCCGACGGTCAGGGCCAGCCCTCTCCCTGCCAAGTCCCAACACAAACACCTCCACTGACGGCGAAGGGTCCCAAGTCTCGGGCTGACCACTCTGCTCGCCCACAAAGCTTACTAAAGTTGGAAAAACCGCGAGGGTAGCTACACATTAGTCACTCAGAAAAACCTTGGAAACATATCATTAACTGGTTATCTTCTAACATCTCTCACCATGATTAGGTAGGTTGTGCTTGTTCGGATTGCTAATACTGCTACACCCATTCATATATAAATGCGTCGGTACTAGAACATAAAAGGTTTATAATAATTTTTGTTATTTAAAAAAATGTTTTTTCCAGAACAGCGCTACCCGTCACTATGCTCAGCGTGTGGCTCTCCATCCTGTTCCTCAAGTGACCGCTACTGGGGCATCAGCGGAGCCCTGGCGTGCTTGGTGGACGGAGCTGGGGACGTCATGTGGGGAGAGAGGGACGACATCAAGGCTTATTTCGGGGTAAGTGTGGTTTATGGGTTGTTTCAGGACTCTGCCCCCGAAATGTAGTCACATTCATAAGTAGCTTAAGTAATGTGAATTACTAGATCACTCCTGTGGTCGACGAAGCGGACGGAGCCATCATATCCCTGAGCCAGAAAGATTGAAGAAGTAGGTACAGAAAAAAAAATCTGGATTTTTGGAACCAAGTTTTTTTTCATGATATCGGAAGGCAAACAAGCAGACGGATTTCCTGATGGTAAGAAATTCAGGCCACCTAGAGACACCAAAGGTGGTAATGGTGCGTTGCCAACCCGAGGCCGGGATGTTAGACCTCGAGCAAAATTAAGTTTACCGGCTACCTTACCCTCCGAACCGGAACACGTCATGACGTTATGGCGGCAGGAATAAGTAAGACGGTGGTACCAATCCGGGCGAGTCGCTGCTAAACTCTACCTAGTCAGATGTCACGATGTTAGTGACGGAGAGCCTATGCTCGCCTTTTACGAGCTGCCTGGCAAGGAAGGCAGATGGTCTATTCTACAAAGGAGCCCGGACCATAAAGGGTATTACGCAGTTCAGGGCGTGTTAGTGCGCAAAAAGTGTAACAACACTTTTTAATGACATTTAATGACATGGTGTTCTACCGACCCAATGGCCGTCTTTTATTTAAAAACTAGCTGCTACCTGCGGCTTCGCCCGCGTTTTCACAGAAACCCGGTGTGCGATCGGGATTAAAAATAGCCTATATATTAATCCAGGTCACAATCTATCTGTCTTCCAAATTTCAGACAAATCCGTTCAGCCATTCGAGCGTGAAAGAGTAACAAACATCCATACATCCATACTTACAAACTTTCGCATTCATAATATTAATAGGATTACTAGCCGACCTAGCGTACTTCGTGTCGCTTGAAATTACTAATGTTAGTAATTACAAGTGAACTGTTCAGTTTGAGGAAAAATTTAAAGTATTGTTTTTCGTATTTTCCCTGTGATTTTCCGGGTTTTCACTTCATATGATCCTTCTCCGGACAATAATCAACATAACAAAAAAATAATTACCAAAATTGGTCCATCCGTTCAGGCACGATGACCACGCGAAATGGAGATTCGTTTCTATATATACAAAATGTAAAGTAAAGTATCCCCAAAGAGGTAGCCAGGGCATCCACGACTAGCCAAAGACACTGTGTGATAGGTGGAAAGCCTATCGCCAACCGGGCACATATCCAATCCCGAGCAACTTTTTTTATTGGAAAAGTGAAAAAAACACATTTTCTTTTTGTTACCCGAACGGGAATCGAACCTGAGACCTCATTAAGTCAAGTCCAACACGTGGACCACTAGACCACAGAGACGAATCTACTGTACATACCTACAGAAAAGTAGTATGTATCGATACTAATAAAATAAATTTGAAATTTCTATCTGTTGCTATTGCACTGCTAAACCACTGAGCCCATTTTGTAGACGTTTGTTATGCTGCAGATGCGAAATCATACATAGGCTATTTTTATTAAAAAATCAACCCCCAAAGGACAAATACATACTCATATATTATCCTACTAAGATATTTTAATAATTATAATTGTATCTGTTTTTTTTTACACACTTTATTAGTATATTTTTATTTATTCGTTCTAAGTATAGCTATAGTTAATTGTTTTGTACACGATGCCTTCAATTTTATTTTCACAGCTTAATATTTTTTTTGGGTTGGCTGGAAGAAATTTCTTTAGTTAGAGATAAGCTCGCCTTTTGTGCATTTTTAACTTCTCGTGTATTTTGTGTATTTTAGTTTTTGTGTGCAATAAAGTGTTAAATAAATGAATAAATATTAGGGGATGAAAATTCTACATTGACAAAGTCAAGCAAACAGCTAGTTACCTAGTAACATACCTAGTATAGGTATGTTTACGATAGACTAAAAGAAATGTAGCACGAGCTTTGAGGTCTCCAACATGTCCTTTAATTCAGTTCCTTCTTTCCTTTCGATTCAATGATTTCTTCTAGATTTTTATTTTTTACAATATTTTTTTATACGCCCATATCGCCGAAGAGGTAGGCAGAGGGCAGAGGCACACCTAGGCACCCACGGCTAGCCAGACACTAAGTCCCACAATGTGATAGTTGGCAAGCCTACCGCAAAAAAACACATCCAAACGTATTTTTAACAAAAAATTGAAATAACACATTTACGATTTTTTTGTTGCCCGACTCGGGGTCGAACCCGGGACTTCTAGGCCTCAAGTCCGACGCCAGACCGCTAGACCACATAGGCGATCAGGTGTTTTTTTTTTACAATAAAATTTTGTTTTTTTAATTTCAGTTATATTTTTTACAGTTTAGTTGTTTGAATTTTTTAATTTTTGTACTTAAAGATTATTCAAAACACGTAATATTAACAAAACATCTGCATAATTTTCACCACAGGCGTATTATAAATATTATTACTTGTCTGTGTCCTATACTACATAACGCTACACTGTGGTGGTACTTATCGGATAATCTCTGTCACATTTAGTTAAACTCTGCTACGAACAACCCGACAGCGTTTCCCTCATCGGAACATTTCGCGTACCTCTGCCGGGACGGGACCTGGCAACCCATGAAGGACAACCCCGACCCTTGCGTCTGGTTGAACAGGCCCTGGCCAGTGGTTGTAGCTAAAAGGTATGTTTTCACGATATTTATTTACCTAACGCCTATTGCTAATAATTAACCTATTTAACGTATTTTTATTTTAGCACTTGCCCTGTGCTTGGGATAAATTTTGGGATAAACTGTCTGGGGCGAAATTTTTTCTTTCCTTAAAAATTTATAGAAAACTAGCTGACCCCGCAGACGTTGTTCTGCTATATTTTTAATGTGATTTATTTAAAAAAATTGGGGTGAGTCACCCTTATCACTTAGGGGTATGAAAAATAGATGTTAGCCGATTCTCAGACCTACCCAATGTGCTTGCCAAATTTCAGAGGAATCGGTCAAGCCGTTTCGGAGGATTATGCAGACTAACATTGTGACACGAGAATTTTATATTATATAAGATTAACCTATTTGTTATCGGGTTGATCTTCTCGAACATTTCTGTGTAATGTAACGTTATTACGAATGGTAGCAATGCAGATAGAAGCTCAGTTTCCAAAGCATTTCCATGTAATGCTCTGCTCCATGTAATTTACCTGTAACATTTCTTTGTAGGGTGAATTTCCCAAACGACTTTTTTTGCTGTCTTCGGTGAAATTAGTATTTGAAAAAGCAATATTTTTCTTAATTATTTTTTTTAGTATTCAGTAGGTAGTTATTGGGTTGTGGCAAAAATATAATTTGCTTACTTTAAATTAAGGTAGAAATAAATACATAAACCTCTAGTTTTTTCAAATCGGTGCTGTCCCTCTACTTTTTTTAGAAACAAAAAAGTTTGTATACTAATAAAAATAAGTAAATTCAGTATATAACTTATTCTAAGGTTTCCTCACGCCCATATCCCCGAAGAGATAAGCAGAGGCACAACTAGGGCACCCACGATTAGCCGAAGACTCTACGACTAGCCGAAGACACTAAGTCCCACAATGTGATAGCATGCTATTGCCAAGTCCAGTATCAGTATAAGATTTTTTTTTAATTATGTCCCAACTCAGTGTTTACTGTTCTTCTGTGACTAACATAATATTATGGAACTTTAGTGAATGTGAGCATGGGGAAAAGTGAGCCAGATGGAGTAGTTGGGCCACTAAAGAGAACATAGATCAATTTGTTGTATACGATGGTGATATGAATAATACAGATACTTTTGTAAACTATTAACTAATAATTAACTAATTAAAATCTGTTGTCCAAAGCGAAAAAAAGTGCTGTAACACCACGTAACTACTACTATATAAACTTTTCATCTCGGTGTAGGTACATAAAAAAACAATCGGTGCCGGTTTGTGACATCGGTGGAAACTAGAATTCAAAATGAATTTTCACCTTAGTCTAATGTTACGTTGATGATATTAAATTTGGGGATATTTACTATCCTAAAGATTACACAAAACCTGAAAAATATGCAACAAAAAAGTATAAATGAAAAAGTTCAGCGATATGACAAAAAAATGACGTTTGTTGAAATTCAGCAAGTTTGAAAATTGAATTGAACCCCAAAATAAGCGAATTATACGCTTGTGTTATGGGCGTTAGTCAACGATTCTAATACATTTAATTGTTATATTTTATTTATTTGTTTATATATATTTAATTGTTATATTATTGTTATTGTTATATTTAATTGTTATTTATATATATTTAATTGTTATATTATAAATACAATATTTAAATAGATACCAGAATAAATTAAATAAACACCCAGACCCGGAAACGCAGACATCTAAATGTTCATCACACAAATTGCTGCCCCCTTCGGGAATCGAACCCGAGCTTCATGGTTGATTGGTGTAGTTAGGTGTGACAGTCAACAATGGAAATCATATTGGAAGACAAACTATTGGATTAATCATCCTACACTCGCGCGTCGCTCGCTCTCGTGCAGTTTTGGTAAAATGTTACACCAATACGTTCGTTGGTTTGTACAATCTTGGTAACAAAATGGCGAGCGTGCTTGACGTGTGTTTCGAGATGCATTAGGATATATCATAGAGGAGCTCGTTGTTCTGTTGGAAGTTAATGCTCTAGTGACTAGTCTACACTCATCTTTAGATCTATAGAGAATTATTCGAGGACTTATTTGATATAAAGACGAGCCCTTAGCCTAAGAACTCCCGAAGCGGTTTTTGCACGCAGTTTCTATAGAATGTAGATTTATATGCAAAAAGTGCGAGCACATGTCACGACGTGTTTGACACCCGCAGCACCCGCGGTTGATTGCGGTTCGTGCGGCAGCGGTCGCCCGCATACAAGTTTTCGAGCAATGACGGCTGTGTGACCACGTAAATTACCGGTCTTGTGAGTTTTGAAATAAAAATGCAATTCCGCAATCGCTGCGGGTGCGGGTAAAAATCCTTCCGTGAGTTCTTAGGCACAGCGCACGTAGAAAATGTATGGTGTTTATTATAGGTCACGGTAGCCTCTTATCATTAAAATAGCCGTATGTTTGTTCGAAGTTATATTCTATCAAAAAATGTCTTTCCAAACGTCTATACATAGCATACATGGATTCGCATATGGCTAACTATATTTGCATGCCTGTTTGACGTATTTGACACCTAATTTTGTGTGTGGAGACAGATATTTGCCACATTTATAGCCGTATTTGGCAAATACAGCCAATAACGAATATGGCTAAGTTTGTCTGTGTTCAAGGCAAAGGAGTCAATAACTAAACAGGGCAAATACAACGACAACATATAGTAAACTGTTTGATGGCTGCATTGCCTATTTGCTCGTAGTTTGAATATTCCAATAGCCATGTGTATAGCCAGTAGCCACCGTAACAGTCGCGTCTAGGCCCATAGTTCAAAGAGCGTTTGGACCGGCACAGGAAGGCGTCGGAGGCGGTGGGCCAGTTGCTGGCGGGCGTGTCGGACGGCGCGTTGCTGGACGGGCACTGGCGCGGCGCGGTGGCGGCTTTGTTGGAGGTGCGCGCCCGCCCGGCGCCGCTCTTCCCGCCGCGGGCGCCGCTCGACCACCTCGCCGCCGCGCGCGGCTTCCGCGAGGCCTACAGCCAGAGCGGCTGCGACCCGCCCAGGTACACCCGACCACTACACCGTACAGACCCACCAAACTTCCTCTAGGGTACTATTATCCATGTTTTAGACCAAGAAACAGTTGTACCAGCTCACGGCTACACCGCCAAACCGATTGTGGTGAAATATTGCCCGATCCCCGAGATCAGATTTGTAGGTACCAAATTAGCGACAAGCTGGTCACCTATCATATTGTTTGAGATAAATTTTGAATTTAGTGTCCTCGTCTGATATTGGGTGCCCGGGGTGTACCTACCTCTCCAGGGTACTTTTTCATATGGCCACCACTTCCATCATTATTTCAGCTTCATTTCACTGTTATTCAACTTAAGCGTCTATATTATACTTTTAGCGCAGTTTTATAGATATTCATATGTACAATAAGTAAGCTGATAAATACATTTTTAAAAAACCGACTTCGATTTAATACGTAAATAATATAAGGTCACAAAAATGTTTTCCTCTATTTATCTAGAATTCCGTCATCAGATCAGGTCTAGTGGTACGCTCTTTTACATAAACAATTATTTAATAAAATCAATTAAAAAATGATGGAAAAACACATAAGTACTCGTACAAAAAGATAAAAGTCAGTCAATTTTCAAAGTCGATTAAAACCTGCTCAATCAGTCGAGGATAGCTGCTTTAAAGTTGAGGAATTCCACCTGGACAAACCTTAAAGTTAAATAAAAGATGCAATATTTTCCAGGCATATCACCATCTGCACCACATCCCTGCTAGAGAAAAACAAATGCGAATGGATGAGTGAAGCCGCTGCAGTGTATGGCGTGACCCCACCTTTGCAGTGCAGCTTAAGGGAGTCCAGCCAGGCCTGCTTCCAGGATGTCCAGGACAAGAGCAGTGATGTCGCCGTCAGCAGTGGAGACTTACTGATGACTGCTACAAGGTGAAAATTGAATTCGAGGTCTTTTGTTTACGTCGTTGCCATTGGGTGAAACTCCATTATACAATTTCACACTAACTTTTTTAAATATTATTGTTTAGTTTCCCTGACTAGTTACTGTATTTTGGGATTATGGTATGGACCTTAGAGTAATGGGCCTGAAGTCGATTTAAACCAATTTTTTGGCAAAATTTATTATTATTTGGTAGGTACCGAACAAGCAGGCGGCTCTCTTGATGGTAGCACAAAACCGCTACATATAGGCACCATAAAAGTTACTAGTGCATTGTTATCTCAAGGTCGGATCTTAGGATACATGTACGATTCTACAGGCTACCCTACCCTCCAGCACGGATCACGACAAGTGGCTTTTATTAATGATAATATTTAATTATTTCAAACACCTTGAATGTACATTGTACAGTACCCAGTCAAACTTACGCAACATGCTTCATATGTTAAGGTTGCTCACGCATAAATCAAACTATAAGTTTTAGTATTAATTAACAGCAACTATATTTTTAATTTCAGAGACTATAAATTGGTACCACTATTATACGAAACAACACCAATCGTGGATAAATTAGACACGGTTGTGGCATACGTCAAAAAAGACGCCATGATAACCAAAATGGAGGATTTGCGCGGGAAACGAGCTTCTTTTCCCCGATTTGACGGAATCGCTTGGCATTCCGTATTGAAATACATAAAACAAAAAGAAAACACCAACTGCAAGGATATCGTTGATTACTTTGGGGAGATTTGTGCACCGGGGGTTGAAAAATACAATTTAACCAAAGACGTTGAGGACAAATTGACAAAGGGTTGCCAAGATAAAAAAGAGGGAGAATACTCGTCATTAAAATCTCTTATTGAAGGGAAGAGTGATGTTGCATTTATTAGTATGAAAACTGTTAATTTGTATCAAAGTAAGTACCAATGGTATGAAACATATGAATAAAATAGGTAGTTCCTAATAAGCTTTAAATCAGCCAAAGTTTCTCGTATTTCAGACTTCAGAATACTTGTATAAACCTTATCTTACGGAATTTTATTACACTGGTTCAGTGAAGATGCTTCTACTATAGGAATTTTTATTCTGAAGAACAAATTGCAATATTCTAAAGATTATTCAAATCCTATGCTTAATGTATAGGTACAACTCTGTTAGTATACTTTTTATATAGATGCACAGGAATAATATTTTTTTTGTTTCAGATAATCAAATTCTAGAACCATGGGCCAGTATAAACGTTGAAATAGTACCAATATGCCCTGAAACTAACGAGAAGTACTGTTACATATCTTGGGCCAATATTGGCCATATTCTAACACACAAAAATTTAACGGACACGAGAAGAAATGAAATCACAACTGTGTTCACAAAATTGGACCAACTTTTCGGCAAACATCAACCATTTCATAGTCCAATGTTTACCATGTACGGTATATACAACCATCAAATAGATATTTTATTCCATAATAATACTAAAATATTAGTAACAGATCACATTTTAAAAATGCATCCATACGATAAAATGCCTTTTAATTTTGAACGCAGTTTTATAAATGTCAAAAATGACAACTGTCAAATCTCTGATTTTGGAAATCACGCTTACAAAATAGCGCCGAGTTTAACTTTACTCAGTCTAGTCCTTATTTTATTTAGGTAATATTAGGTAGTAGTTTAGGCAAAAGTGAAGTGATATTTTTAGGTTAATAAAAAAATATTAAAAGTTACCTGACTTTTATTGTCTGATCAGCTACAATAATTTGGCCAATTAAAACCCCAAAAAGCATTCCTCACCAAATTTTAAATACCTTGTTGATTTTTTTTTCAATTGCTAACAAACGAATAATTACGAATATACAATCGGTTCTACATAATATCGATGTTAAGAGACAATCACAACCTTTGGTTGTATGCAACATCAAATAATTAGCTCAGTAAAACTACTAAAACCGAATTTAACCATTCAATTTGATACGTCTCGATTTGGTAGTTCTGTTTTCGAATGACAAATGGTGCCCGGACCCATTTAAATTTTATCAACATCATACTAAGTAGTCTGAGTTATACCAGAGATTAGTTAATATATACTTAATCCTACTAATATTGTAAATAAGAAAGTTTGTCTGTTTAATACTTTTTCACGAAAAAAAACTGCTAAACCAAGTTTCATTAAATTTAGCACACATGGAGGGTAATTTGAAAACAGCATAGTTTTCATCCGAAAAATGTTCCCGTGGGACCATTAACCACGCTGGAAAGAGCTAGTAATGCATAAATCATTGATAAGGTCGTCAAGATAAGTGAAAAATATATGGCTTATTAAGGCCCAATTACACCAACATCGCCTTTATCTGAGAATAGCTATATCAGTAATAAAGTTATCCCTTACATTTACTCTCGTACAACTCAACTTACGTGCTCTCTTCTCGCTCTATTCTCCGTGTATCAATTCTTGGATTAACTATTCTGTAGAATAACGTTTTGCTTTATCTGTGGCATCTTGTAGCTTATAATACGGCCAAAGTATGTACGCTATTCCTTGTAAGTGTTAAGGGCCCATTAGCGTATATTTTACTTTAGAAGGATTATCATACGTCAGTTCTTGCTTGTCCGTTGCGACTTATTGTCAGTTATCGACAATCGTTAATGATTTGAATTTGAACCGACTTGTGAGATGATGTACTGCTTAATGTTTTATTTTGTTTGGTGATTTTGTTTGATCGCCTCTGTGGTCTAATGGTTCAGTTGTTGACTTGACTGCATGAGGTCCCGGGTTCGAATCCCGGCTCGGGCAACAAAAAGAAAATTGGGTTTTTCCAATTCTCTAATAAAAAAAAAATGTTGCTCGGGATAGGATATGTGCCCGGTTGGCGATAGGCTTGCCACCTACCACATTGTGGGACTTAATATCTTCGGCTAGTCGTGGGTGCCCTGGTTGTGCCTCTGCCTACCTCTTCGGGGATATGGGCGTGAAGATTCGTTTGTTTGGTGATTTAATTACTACCTATAGTGTTGTTTAACTTTCGAGTTTAAGAGTATGTCGGAGAGAAATGCACATAACATTTAAATATTAAGTTAGTTGATAATTAAAATAGACTGTTTATTTTTTAAGCACAGTTTATACATACTTTTGACATTCAATTTACTAACTTAGAGGCTGATTGTTGTTGGAAAAAATAGGCAGTAGGAACTTGGGTCTTCAACTATCTCTATGACAAATTTCATCGAATTCCTTTTTGCTATTTATTGAAGGCAAACTTATAGTTATTGGCGAGTAGCCAAGACAAAATAAATAGGGCCATTTGCTAAACGAAATCTTAAGTATTCGTCATCGCAACTATTAAAATTATCTTATTTTGTCTTTTAGCCTTTAAATTCTTCGTCTTCAATATAACTGTCGGAAACATAGACATATATATTCGTCCCTTTGAAATCATTGGTCGGAAATAAGTTTTTTTCAAAAGAAGCATGATACCTTACTCACACAAATTCTTTAGCTAATTGTTTAAAGACAATAAACGAAACACAAAAAGCTAACAAACAACCGTAGGTCATAATTCACAACGGGAAGTCCACAGCTGTTAAACATTAGGCACCCATTTTATCCCTAGTATAAGTCCTTATTCTCTCAAAATCGGCGGGATAACTCTTATCTCCAGTATAACTTCTATGAATAAACAGTTGGTGCAACGTAAATATGGCTATCCAAGAGTAAATTGCACATTTACACTTGGAATAACTTATACCAGTTTGGTGAAATTGGCTCTAAGTAGAGTTCAAAGACCAATACCTAGTCGGAACATGATAAAATTAATATCGTGAGTATTTGGACTATACATAATAGTACTAACGTACAAAATACGACCTGTAGGGTTACTCTTGAATTTCGATTAAAGCAATATTGGAAATTGGAATCGAGTATGTCATTTTGGGTACTCTTGAACACAATACTGACGAATTATTATCGTTTAGTCAATAGTAAACAATAAGTTATTTTAGTGGATTCGTTGAGTTTATTTGTAACTAAATGTTAATAATCCACTACTACTGTATTAAAAAGTACCTAAAATGACATGTGATTCCAATTCGCATGATATCGAGATACAAGAGTAACTCTACTGATCTGGAAACGAAACAAACTTAAATCTAACTTATCACTTAGATTTTGCTATTTGTATTGCGTTGAGCGAGTAGACCAGATTTAGTTTCAAACTTACGCAATTTAATAAAAATTGAAACGCGCCTTCAAAGGCTCATTTAAGCGCTGAAAATAAAAATTAAACTATTTCCATAAATTTTAAAGAAAGAAAAATTTCGCCCCAGACAGGATTTGAACCTGGAACCTTTCGTCTCAAGCCGACGAATCTGTAACGATAAACTCATTTAGTAGGTACACGGAACTGTGTATCTACAGGACATAACTACCCGCGTTAACGGGTAAGAAAGGAATTAAAAATTTCGCCACGGGACTTGAATCCTCAGTAGCTCAATTGGTTAGAGCATTCGTCGGCTTCAGACGAAAGGTTACAGGTTCAAATCATGTCTGGGCAAAATTTTTTTTCTTTAAAATTTATAGAAATTTAACCCAAGCACAGCGCAAGTGTTAAAATAAAAATACGTTAAACTATTTCCACCAAAATACGCGTGAACGGTGAAGCGCTATTAACATGATTCCATGTTTTCCCGAGAGAGGGTCCTCTTATCGTATGTAGGACCTCTTATCGTAGGTGTCACAGACCACATACCAGGTGTATTACATTGACCTTCTTACATATCCCTCTTTCTATGGTGTATTATTATACTCTTTGTTATTATGTTACGTTTTGACGTGAGACTTTTTAAGGTATGCCGTCTAAAAAACACCTGCTTTGGGGGCACACAAATTGGTAAAAAGATGTGCGCTGAAATCTAAAATCATTGACTTAATAATGAAATGAACTTTAAATTAATAACCTGTAATATTAACCATCGATAAATTACACGATTTGAATATATAAATTACAATAGTAATATCGCTGTGGTCGAGCGATCCGGCGGCGTCGGACTTAACTTCTTGATGCCCCGGGTTCGATTCCCAGGTCGAGAAACTAAAAAAAATAAAAATTGTATATTCTTCAATTTTCTAATAATGTTGCCCGGAATTGGATATATGTTCGGTTGGCGATCGACTTGCCACCTATCAGATTGTGGGACTTAGTGTCTTCGGCTAGTCGTGGGTGCCCTGGTTGTGCTTCTGCCTAGCCCTTCGGGGATATGGGCGTGAAGATTCTATGTTATAAATTCTGATATTACAAAGAAACGTGTTACAAAGAAAGAGTTTAATTTAAAAAAGTCCCAGAAAGAAACATCTTCATCACACTAATGTCCGCTTCCGAAGGGAATCGAAAGCCTCGCGGTTAGGCATATATGCTTACCCCTAGAACAACGGAACGGTAAATTATTTTCTGACTTAGATTGCATTTTATATAAAAAAAATGCATTCAAAATTTATAATATAAGGACTTGTTGATTTACAACATTATTTTAAAGTAGTTGTTTGCGTTAGTAGTTAGTTATAGTAGTTGTTTGGCATAGCGTTGAATAGTTACAATTTTCATGAAAATTTTATTCCCTATAGTCCTTTGGGGGCTGAATTTTCGAATAAAATAGCCTATGTTTGAACTCGCATCTCAAGCTAAATGCATATCAAAAGTAAGTAAGTATACACGCCTATATCCCCGAAGGGGTAGGCAGAAGCACAACCAGGCCACCCACGACTAGCCGAAGATACTAAGTCCCACGTGATAACTGGCAATCTTTTCGCCAAACGGGTTTAAACTCGCCAATATTTTTTTTATGATATTGGAAGGCAAACAAGCAGACGGATTTCCTGAAGGAAAGAAATTCACGCCGCCTAGAGACACCAAAGGTGGTAATGGTGCGTTGCCAACCTGAGGCCGGGATGTTAGGCCTCGAGCAAAAGTAAGTTTACCGGCTACCTTACCCTCCATAACGTCATGACGTTATGGCGGCAGGAATGGGTAAGGCGGTGGTACCAATACGGGTGAGTCACTGCGAAACTCTACCACCTAGTCAGATGTCACGGTGTTAGTGACGTTAAGCCTGTACTCGCCTTTAACGAGCTGCCTGGCAGGAAGGCTGATGGTCTATCCTGCAAAGGAGCTCGAACCAACACGGGGAAAATAAAAAAACAAGAAAATTAAAATAACAAGAAACTTTGTTTTCAAACCGGGATTCGATCCCGAGACCTCACCAAGTCAGGTCCAACAGTTGAACCACTAGACCAAATCGGTTTAGCGGCTTAGTCGTCAAAAAGTAACAGACCGACAAACTTTCGCATTTATATTAGTACCTATGTAGTTTTATTTACCGTAGGAAAACCACTTTTACCTATCATGTTGCATATCTTCAATTACTTAGATTAAAATTATCAATTACTCTTAAGATAAACAGCGAAACAAGCAAACAAAGCAGTTTGCCAATTAAACAAAACAATATATGCAATGGTTTATTCCATACCTAAGTATAAAAACAATTCAATAAAATATGTAAGATAATTCTTAACTAATAAATATAATTTAATTATCCTATTATTACATTTAAACATTAGCTGCAACCTTGACAGCTGTCAGAATACAATTTTTCCTTTTTTTTTTATAAAAAAAGAAAAATCTAATTCTAAATACTTTGTTACTTTTCCCGAAGGATATAGAGCTAAAATAAAAGTAAAGTAAAGTATCTTCACGCCCATATCCCCGAAGAGGTAGGCAGAGGTACAACCAAGGCACCCACGACTAGCCGAAGACACTAAGTCCCACAATGTGATAGGTGGCAAGCCTATCGCCAACCGGGCACATTTCCAATCCCGACCAACATTTTTTTTTAATTAGAAAATTGGAAAAATCCAATTTTCTTTATGTTGGCCGACCCGGGATTCGAACCCAGGACCTCATGCAGTCAAGTCCAACACCCGGACCGCTAGACCACAGAGGCGACTAAAATACGTTAAATCAAATAGATCGTGTTATGCAAAAATGAACCAACCTACAAATAATCCAAATATATTTTAAAATTGTAAGCACGGGACGAAAAATTATACTAAGAAATTATAAATTTACTTAACACTGGTTTTTATTGATAAATAGTACCAATGTATTTCTATTTATCATTTTCGTGTTTTGAACTTTAATTGCGTAAAATGTCTTACTTTGATATAACTAAATATTTTATAATAGGTAGTTATTACTGTTTTTGTAAAATAAAGATTTTAAAAAAATCCGACTAATAGTAGTTAGTTCATTTTGTAATATGACGTCAATAGCTAATAATAATCAGGCGACTCATTTGAACATTTCGAATTCTCAATTTCTTTTGTCGGATATTTTCAGTGACTGATAGCATTCCAATGTGGTGGTAGATTTTTAGAATTTTATAAAGTTCTCACAAGAACTCGCTTGTGCCTATGCTTTATATGAAATACAATATTTTCTATGACATTTTCTTTAGTAGGTATTGACCCGCGTTTTGGAAAAAAAGTATTTTTTACCCTGTCCAAATCTGTACAAATCATTTATGGTAAAAATGTAAAACTTGAGTTTGAGATTGACAGAGAAAAAAAAATTCATCATCATGTCCAGATTTACTGGCAATGGTGCCTAAGTTCTTTCAAAAAAAAATAACGGGGAAATCGAGTAACATACATACAAAAAAACATAAGAGTCGCACATAATATAGTCTAGATAGAAGAAGGCGTTACTTTGCGAAAATCCATTATTAAATCCAAATAAAATTATTTAACTTGGATTCATAATATAGCCTCCCTTTTTTTCAAAGTCGATAAAATATCATTTAGATTTTAATAAAATGTATATGGAAGTAATCAAGTAACAAATATACAAAAAAAAACATTCAATGGAATTGAAAACCTTGTTTTTAGAGTATGTTTAAATATTTAATTACTATGGTATGACTTATTGAAAAATAAAAAATAATTTCACATTAGCCATCAGTCAAAGTCCATGTATGTTATAAAAATAAAACGAAGTAGGTAAACGATTTATCGACTAATTTGTCATCCTAGCCCCATGTCTTTCTTTGACGAATTTCCCTAAACTATTTAGACGCAAGTCATCAGCTCCTTGCATCATTGACACTTTCTGGTACCTTGACCTCTAAACCGTCCATTTCTTTCGTTAAGGTCACTTGGCAACCCAACCTGGACGTGTCTGTTAAGCCGTACGCTAGGTCCAGCATGTCCCTTTCTTCATCGCCTGCTTCTTCTGGTAACCTGGAATTTATTTATTTGACGTAAAACAACAAGTACGTACGGTTACGTAGATAACAAACGCCTAAAATCTATAGGAGCCCGTAAAGGACTACCTAAGAAACGCTGATTTACTATTAGAAAACAAGCCGACCCGCCGGAATTCGTACCGCTTCCATGTATAGATGTCAAATCAAAGAGCAGGTGAAATATAGAAGAGAAGCCAGCTAGAACAGCGAACCCTGCGTTTTTCCGTTGAAATATTAAAATCCCCGTGTTAGTCCGGGCTACTTTGTAGAATAGACCATCTGCCTTCCTTGCCAGGCAGCTCAAAAGGCGAGCATAGGTTCACCGTCACTATCAGCACGAGAGCGAGCGACGCGCGAGTGCGGGATGATTAATCCAATAGTTTGTCTTCCATTTTGATTTCCATTGTTGACTGCCTCGTTGGTCGAGTAGCTAGGTACACGCCTAACTATACCAATCAACCGTGAGGCTCGGGTGCGATTCCCGAAGTGGGCAGGAATTTGTGTGATGAACATTTTTGTCATATCGCTGAACTTTTTCATTTATACTTTTTTTGCATATTTTTCAGGTTTTGTGTAGTCTTTAGGATAATAAATATCCCCAAATTTAATATCATCAACGTAACATTACACTAAGGAGAAAATTCATTTTGAATACTGTTTTCTACCGATATCACAAACCGGCACCGATTGTTTTTTTATGTACACCGATATGAAAAGTTGTTCCAGCGAAATGATATACATATCGGATATCCAGCGATATGATTATCTATTTCTTATAACCTTTGAGATGTAGTTAGTAGGTACCAAGGTTATTTTTACAAGGGTGACTTAAAACTGAAGACCTGAAATAAGGTTATCATGTCACACAAGAACTGTTTTCTTAGAAATTCAAATAAAGTATAGTTTTTGAAATTATATAGCCATAACGTCATGACGTGTTCCGGTTCGGAGGGTAAGGTAGCCGGTAAACTTACTTTTGCTCGAGGCCTAACATCCCAGCCTCAGGTTGGCAACGCACCATTACCACCTTTGGTGTCTCTAGGCGGCGTGAATTTCTTAACATCAGGAAATCCGTCTGCTTGTTTGCCTTCCAATATCATAAAAAAAAATCAACTGGGACTTGGGGAGAGGGGGATCAACAATGCTATTTAAGGACGATGATGAATCGTAGTTTAAAAACTTTAATATTATTATTATTTAAGATGATGTGACGTATTTTGTTGAATCACGTGTTACTTCAAAGAGATCCACTACAGATGTAAAATAATTCTTTAGTTTGCTTATTCCCGGTTAACTTCTGTTTTTTTTATGACATGAAACAGCGAACGGCTCTCATGATGGCATGATGATAATAAAAGACAACCGTGGAAACACCATAGATGTAATAGGTGTTTCGCTGTCCTAAGGCCAGATTGTTGACGGTGTTAGAATGGTGTTGCCGGCTACCTAGTCCTCAAGACCGGAACGTGTCACTGGTATTATGTTATGTTAGCAAGAATAGGTAAGGCGTGGGATTCTACCCGGGTAAGTAGCTGCCCAGCACTCTGTCACAAGTCTTAGTAGTCTTGTTGGTAAAGACCCATGTAACATTTGCTCGCCTCTTACGAGCTGTCTGACAGGTAGGCATTTGGTATATTATACATAGAGGGCCCGAACACGGGGGAAAAGCCTATGAAAATTATAACAGTGGCGAGTAATCTCCCAAGTGACGCTGGATGTGACAAACCGACACAAATCGACGACGTGTCACCAACTGCGACTGCGAGGGACGACTGCCACCAAAACGACAGCGGTTCTACGATTCAGTTAGCGGAGGTATACGAAGTGGGATTGTTTCCCGTGCCCCATTAGTCTTATTCTTTACTCTATTGATAATCTGGTTAACGAGGACGTCCAAGGAATTTTGGCGCCATCGAGAGGAAAGATGGTCGAAGTTTTTTCATAATTATTGAATTTCGTGTTAATATTGAGTGAAATTGGTCAATTTTGGTGGCATTTTGTACAATTTTGTTCAGTGAAAGTGCACAAATGAAATAATTATAAAGAAATTAGCGTATCGTATATTTTCTCGTTGCCGCCAAATCTCGTTACATGAGCTTGTGTAAAAAGGCCACCGCTTTACCCAAGAGCCTGACATGACTTACTGACGACTTATGACTGATGACTAATTAAAATTAATTGAAATTGATATAAAATTTGATGCAAATTTCTACTTGACTAATGGCTAAATACTAACGTGAAGGCCAAAACTTAAAGAAAGAAGAAGTAGAAAGAAAGAGGGCGTCCAAACGGGCTATCACATCTAATGTCACTTGGATATTTTGGGGCGAGAATATTCTCGCCCCAAAATTTACAAGGGTTCCGCAGAATAAGCAAAATAAAGCTTATTCTATATGTATCAAGTGACATCATGTCTAATTTTGAAAATACCGAGGTTAGAGGTTAGAAGAATGAGGCGTCATCACACACCGTAGATAAACAAAATATTCCGAATTCTAAGGAACCAAAATTTAACAGTATAATACGAGTACATATGCGAATAATTTAAGGAAACGATTCTCTTAACAGTTTCTGAACTTTCAAATTTATTTACATACATAATATCTCTTTTAAAAAATTCCATAATAATTCCAGTTGGTGGTTCTACTGCCGCCATATCTTCGCTTTCTACTGCCGTGTTTCGATTTGGTAGTGGCAGTCGGTGAAATTAATTAAGCAAGAGGCTGATGCTCAGTTCACACAAATTACAACCACACCTCATTGCAGCAAAAAAAAGTGATCAGACATAGTTTACGACTAACGTGTCGCGCTACAGTTTGGTGAAGTTGGTGGTAGTACCGACAGTTATCGTTATTGGTGCGTTGTTGCTAGTGTTTTCGAAATTGCGATGACGCAACGGCACTAACGAGTGCAAAACAGATAGTTCCTCTATATATGGATAGGCCTTGAAGAAACTAATAGAATTCCAAGAGAAAACTATATGCCGCTCGTATTTGAGATTATGCCGCTGCTTTTGGGATTGCGGTTGGGATGTGAGTGGTTGGCATCACTCACATAGTCAGTAATAATGGCAAATATCTAGGATTTTAATAAAAAACTTACAACTATGAACTAGAAATAGTTACGGTTTTGGATATATGTTTCTATATTTTTACTCACCTATCATAATCTTCCTGCTTTAGAACTACATGACAGGTAGAGCAGGTGACAGTGCCCTCACAAGCTCCGTACCCATCAATATCCAGGTCATTGTTGACCACCACATCTAGTAATGTATCCCCTACTTTACCCTCCGCTTCCAGCTTTCTGCCATCATATAGATTAAATGTGACTTTCACTCTGTAACAAAATATAATTTGTATACTTTTACATTCCTTAAAGGCCGGCAACACATCTGTGATACTCCTGGTGTTGAGTATGTCTGTGGGTGGCCGTTATCACTTTCCATCGTTTGGCCCACTATTTCATTTGCCTTTTATTAAATAAAAACAAAAAAAATTAAGACAAAATCCATTAGCTTTGGATATTTTTATGGTAAAAGCACACATTGCCTGTAAATGCCTATAAATATCAATGGTAGGAATGGTGCACTGTAAACTTAGGCTAGAGTGTTAAGCCTCTTTGTGTTAGTAAGTTTACCAACTACCACTGCTAAATCGAAAACGAAGTTATGGTGGCAGGAATAGCCACCAACCGGATTAGCTAGTAGAAATTAGAATATGCAACCAAAATTTGCTTAGTCTTTTCTAGAATTTTTTATAAGAGATATTGTATGTAACTGTACTTGTTAACTGTACTGTACTTCCCTAACATTCCCTTCAGACTGGGACAAGATAGTGGTGAGCATTTACATTATGGCAAGAGGAATAGGTAAGAAGATATCACCTACAAACCTGGATGACTCTTATTGCAAAACTATACTTAATCTTATATGCAGTACCTATATATACAAAAACCCCATGGCATAAGTTATAGTACCACCAATTGACTTACATTTATAGTCATTTCATACCTTTTGTATATTGTATGCTACAAATTCTACAACTACAAGCACTTTTTTGTCTGTATGTTTTTTGTTTATGTGTTTTTGTTTTACAATTACTTTGCCCATCCACTCACGGATTTTGAAGATTCTGTTTTCATAAGGTAGGTCATAATATCCTACTAATCCTACTAATATTATAAATGCGAAAGTTTGTAAGTTTGGGTGTATGTTTGTTACTCTTTCACGCAAAAACTACAGAAAGGATTTTCATGAAACTTTGCAGTAATATAGCTTTGATATCAGAATAACATAATACTTAAGTTAAAATTTAAAGGGTTTTTTTATATTTTGGTGATAATATAACAATAACTGTCAAGTAAGTCGGAAAAAAATCAGCCCCCCTGAGAGCTATATTGGCGTGCCCTGCCCTAATCATTAGAGTTACACAAAGATAATTACTGTAGGATTATTTATCTTAAATAGTTCTAAATAAAAGTCCACGACAGCATGCATCTATCTTGTATGTGTAAGTCACTATGACCAAAATAGTGAACCAAACATACAATTTAATTGGATATTTTTTAACAGTGCACATTTTAGAATATCTATCGAACTCTTATGAAAATTGATCCATCCGTCACTTTACGTATTGAATGTACTTAGATAAACTTTGTCTTTTACACTAAGTAATTTGGACGAATATTTTAAAAGTTATCACGCTAAGATTGTCTTAAATAGAATATCTAAAGCGCCTAAAAGCGCGGCGCGCAGAGCGAGCAAGGGAGGAGCCGTCATCAACGAATGTGAAACCCGACCGGGCACATAAATAAATTAGTATTCGTTTTGAGCTGAGGTGTTGAGCAAATACATTATTTTGTTTTGTTCATTAGATTATAATATTAATAACATTTAGGTGTAGGTTAGCTATTTTATTATTTTACTATTTTGTGTGAAAAAATACTTTTGATTTTTAGTCCAGTTGCTTATAATAGTTGTTTTTTAATCACAGGATTGTACTTTTAGTTATTATTAGCGGCCTGGCCCCGCTTCGCACGATTATGAAATGAAATATACATGTAAACCTTCTTCTTTAATCACTGTATTTATTAAAAAAACCGCATCATATCATCTATTGCGTAGTTTTAAAGATTTAAGCATGCAAAGGGACATAGGGACAGAGAAAGCCACTTTGTTTTATACTAAATAAAGTAAGTAAGTATCTTCACGCCCATATCCCGTAGAGGTAGGCAGAGGTACAACCAGGTCACCCATAACTAGCCGAAGACACTTACTAGTATTATTATTTTTGGATTGGAAGGCAAGAAAAACAAACAGATTCCAGATTCTCAACACAAAATAACAAAAAGTATTCTATTCTGTAAATTAATTAATTTAAAATATTACAGTTACATAGATATTGCTTTAAAATCTCAGTTAATAGGAAATATTTAATTAATGCTTTTGCAAGTTAGTACTTGTTTTACTTTAATTTAGGTAGTTCACTGTTTTTTTTTATCACACTTAGCTTGTTTAAAAGAAACAATTTTTGAATGTCACAATAAATATTCGTAAATCGATTTTCCCTATGTACAAAAAAACATGTCGAAAATGCCATTTTTTTTTATTGCATTTATGGCTTTAGATTTCCCAAACGCACATATCTATATAATAACTTTTTTTAAATTGTAAGTATTTCCCAAGATATTCATAGCCAATAAGAGAACAAGTATAAGTTAGTTATAACAAATAGTGTCATAGATGCTGTCAACTATACTTGTTGTTTTGTAGTGTTTTGAATTTTGCACCAATCGGTGCGAATTCGGTCTTGCCAAACTTAACGTCATTTAAGGGAGTTCCTCAATGACATGTGACGAAATTTGCTTGTGCGGTTAAATTAAACAAAGGTTTGATACAATTTTCAGTTACTAGTGTGTTTTATGTTATAAATTAAATGAAATGAAAATGAAATGAAAATGAAATGAAAATGAAATGAAAATGAAATGAAAATGAAATGAAAATGAAATGAAAATGAAATGAAAATGAAATGAAATGAAATGAAAATTAAATGAAAATGAAATGAAAATTATTTATTTG
This sequence comes from Calephelis virginiensis, assembly GCA_002245475.1. Classification (NCBI taxonomy): domain Eukaryota; kingdom Metazoa; phylum Arthropoda; class Insecta; order Lepidoptera; family Riodinidae; genus Calephelis; species Calephelis virginiensis. Next base: position 46,614 of record NJDC01008554.1, read on the forward strand.
TGGAATATGTGTGTTAAAAAGTTGTTATAAAGATATTTAAGAATACAACATATTCTACCACATTGTGGTGTGCAAATATTATAATATAATATATATTAATGAAATAACAATATTGTTTGCATAGTATTTTAAACATGAATAACAGTAGATCAAAGTTAATGGTGGATATTCCAAACTCTAGAAAAACTGATCTATGCGTTTCTGAAGCATAAGACTTAAAACATAAATTTAACACTCAATAACATATAAAACCTATAGAAATATGTTTGTGTTTTTATTTAACCTAGAAAAGTAAAATGTCAGTCTAAGAGCCGTTATATCACACATGTCCGCTTGTATTTTGACATTGTCATTTAAAAATCATTATTTTATAAAAAAATAATTATAATACTACTATGATATAATGACACTTTTCCTCAGATTCATTATACGTTTTATCATTTTTTTTTTATCAACACTATATTTTTTTCCTGCGTATATAAAGACATCTAAGACTTGTCTGACTGTTCATATATTAGTTTTTCCAGGAAAACAGAATAAATTTAAATATGTTTGAATGTCATTTTAAAGTGCCTTAACCTGATATTGTATCATACAAATTTATTTTTTCAAATCGTGAATAGAATTTATTTTAGGGTATTTTGTACCCAAAATTTGCTCTCCTGAAAACCACTGTTTTTGACATATCTCTTTGTACGTAGGGACCATTGAACTCTTTAAATATAAAATACATAAGTGACTCTTTTTACCGTTTTTGTTATTAAGACCATTTACAGCAATGTCAAAATTGAAATAAAACATAGATCGACCAGTGCCAAACTTAACTTAATTTTACAACTTATCATTTGGTTACATGCCACTTAATCTGCTGTGACAATTTCAGTATCAAACCAAAATAGTTGTTTTTAGTTTTTAATTAAAAAACTAAACATTTCTTATTAAATTATTTCTAAAATTGTGAGTATGTACAGTATACCACAAATAAATAAGTTTTCAATAAAATTATAATGCCTATACTGTACCCTACTTTTACGCCAATTACTTAACAATAAAAGGAGAGGATTTTATCAGTACCTAGTTTAAATTTTGTAAAGATATATATATATTTTTAAATTTCAAATAAGTTATATTTTTACTTACTTTTCCTCTTTTAATGCTAGCCTGGTAGTCGACAACGGAATTAAACCTCTGTAGTTACCAAATGTTGTAACGACAGGATTAAATTTTAATAAATTCACGGATTGTTTGATGGAGAAAGTTTTTAACAAATGTCTACAAATCATAATTTTAGTTTTTTATTGGCCACTTTAAAACTTCGCACGACACAATAACTTCAGCAACAGTCAATGTATGTAAATTATCTGTAAAGATAAATTCTATAATCTATTCGACCCTGAAAAGTTACAAATAAAATGATTATGTGCGACCTAAGTTCGAGATGGAGTACAGTACCAAAAAATTATAATTCAAGTTTGATTTCATCATTCATGATTTGAGGTTAAAAACGTTTCTTTTGACACAGTGTAAAAAAATAAATGCCATTTTATTATCTCGTTTTTTTTCATTCGTACCCATACATAACTTTTATGTAATCACAATTTCCCCATACAGTACTAACTTGGCAATTGCCTTTTTTATAAAGTAAATGCAATTCAGTAATTTACATCTGTTATTTAACTTTTACTAAAAGTCATAGTTACCGTTAATTGGAACATACGCAAATGACATTAATAGATGTTTGTTTTTTAATTTTATCCCGGTCGGGGAAAGGCAAAAGATCTGTGTCCATACAGCCACGTCTTCCGTATTAATAAATCTTTTTCTTGTTATATATTTTCAATTTATGTCTTCCATATTAATTCTTTATTTCAGTCATTAGTCACTATTTACACAGTCTTGTCTGGTTCTTGAATAAAGCGGTGGTTTCTTTACACAAGCTCGTTTATGAGATTTGGCGGCAGCGAGGAAATTCACGATACACTAATTTCTTCATGATTATTTCATTAGTACACTTTCACTGAACAAAATTAAGCTAATTCCTACCTAAATTAACCAATTTTACTCATATTTTACACTAATATCAATAATTGTGAAAAAATTGCGACCATATTCATTCACGATGGCGCCCAGGGGGGTGATTATGTAACTCAGTTACCAACTCAAAATGGATGAGTGTACATCGAATTGCTGTCAAATGACGTGTTTTGTATTTACTATCTCCAGTGACCAACAGAAATACAATAGAGGTAGCAAACACAAATGACGTCATTTGAGTACATCAAACTTTTATAGTTTGAGTTGACAACTGAGATACATAATCACCCCCCAAGTCGCTCAAGGTCTTTTTTGAGACAGAATACCGTAACGAGATTCCGAATGTATGTGGTGAGTCTAAGTGGTAATGAGTCGTAGCTGTCAGTATTGTCAATTGATGTGCTGTCAGTTCACAGTTGTCACAGTCTATGGTTGTCACTATCAAATAAAAATACTGATTGTCATTTGTCTTAAAACGTTGAATTTTCTTGATTTTTTAATCGCTAAAAATTTTAAATACTGACTCTAGTAATTTTTATAAAGCTTAATTAATTCTAGTAACTTGCGTATTATTAACAGTAAATAAGTTTAAAAGTTGAGATATTTAGGTGTTGACTAAATATGTCTGAAAGACTTACGGGCACAAACATCTCAAACGAAGAAGTAATCGATGATTTGACTAAAAATCTCGAATTTTCTCTGCGAAATGAGGAAGATGAAGAAGCTAAAGTTAAACCAAGTAGCAGTCTTCAAGATTTTGAGCCTGCAACAGACAATGTTATAGAAGATACATCAGGTACTTGCCCGTTAGTGTAGCCACGCCTGTATCTTTTAGGATAGATTCAGTAAACTGGGGACCAAACCCTTAAATTGTATAGTCTATGTATAACAGCGCTGAAAAATCGGTGCTCATGTCTAATATAAACTCAATCAATATGAGTATTAATCTATGGGTTAATGGTAATAAGTGGTACTGACCCTCACACAAACTATTAATTTAATCATAAACATGATAACTTTCAAGTATAAACAAAAACTAAAATTTGGTAAATCTAATTTTAAAAGTAAATAAAAACTTATTTAAGCTACAAATATTTATTAGTATCTTCACACCCATATCCCCAAAGAGGTAGGCAGAGGCACAACCAGGGAACCCAACTAGCCGAAGACACTAAGTCCCACAATGTAATAGGTGGCAAGCCTATTGCCAACCGGGCACATTTCCAATCCCGACCAACAATTTTTTTTTTACTAGAAAATTGGAAAAATCCAATTTTCTTCTTGTTGGCCGACCCAGGATTCGAAGCCGGGACCTCATGCAGTCAAGTCCAACACCCGGACTGCTAGACCACAGAGGTGATTCACAAATATTTATTGAACTTAGAATTACATAATTTCTATTACTTTTATGTATATTTTTAATGGTAAATAAATTGTACATTTACCTAATAATATATTTGAACAACACATTATAGTTTGTTAAGAGTTTTATTACAATGGTATGTAATCAAAATCAATTATTATGTATATCTTCTTAACCAGGTAATTTAGAACTCTTTGATTGAAATTATAATTTCAATATTTATGAACTTTATTTGCTGTGTCAGTAAAGATCATACTAAGAAACTAGTGTAATGAACTATAGATTAATATTCATTAAACTTGTTACTGCTGTTCATAAGAGGTCTAACAAGCTCAACTTTGTTTTATATAGATAAGATTTTTAAATAACATTGTTATGTTTCTTAGACACAGTGTTGCCACCTCCAATTTTTTTTAACCGCCAGATCAAAAGCAAAATGTGCCAGATTTGAGAAATTTGAATATGAAAAAAAACCACTATATTCCACCAGATATTTTTTTTTCATTTGTAGCATTGTTATTTGCGTTACTCAAGTTTCTGTTTGTATTAAATTACATGAATATTAAAAATCGGGCCTAAATTATTCAAAATGAGTTGTAAGGCAAAAGAAGAAATAAAGTGATTTCAGGGTCTCAAGTAACGAGGTGACGTCCTTATTCAAGCTCAATTAGAGAGATTTACATGATACACTTATTTCTACATGAATACTTTATTTGTGTACTTTGAACAAAACTGTACAGTGCAAAATGCCCCTCAATTTGACTAATTTTACTCAATACTTACACGAAATTTAATAACTACTAGTGACCATTTTTTTTTATTTTCTTCAAAGAAGCCATAACACATACTTAATGGTTTTGTTTTCATGAGTTTGTTTACCGTTTTTATGTAAATATCAAGATCAAACTAAAATTACAATAATATACTTATAGTAATGCAGTAATAAATAACTGAAAAAATAGTATTTCATCAAAACTAAACTTCAAACGGCAAATTAAAATCAACTACTCATTGGAACACTATTTATTTTATATGAATTTTTCACACATCACCGATACCATTCTCAACTTATATACCTATCAATTAAACTAACTAATAATCCCTTTTAAGCATTCGGAAATATCAATTTACCTCTGTTATTACAGGTATTATTATATTTAATTATTAGCTAAAGTAGTGAAATAATATTGTTTTTAAAACATAATAAAAAAATATTATTTTTCATTTTCCAATATATTTTTTCAAATGACACTAACATATAAACTTTTTAAAATATGTTATCGAAATTTGGTGACATAATTTGGATGTAAAGTTAATTTTTTTGAAATTTATGTGCATCTTTATGTTTTTACATATTGACACCTGTGCGTAACCGTGAAAATCTAGAACGAAATGTAGTTTCCCTTCCACATATGTGTTGACGGATTCCATTCTAAAAAAACACTAAAAACCACCAGAAAAAATGAAAGTGCTAAAAAAATACCACTAGTAACCTTGAAAAAGCACTAGTTCTGGTGGAAAAACCACCAAGGTGGCAAAACTGCTTAGACATTGTAACTTGTAAAGTTTTGTTATACTTGCTGATTATATAGCATTCTCTTGAATTTGTTAAGCTGTACCTCAATCAGCTGTCCTTGAAAGTTGCTAGAACTATTACGAAAAGTACCATATTTTTATTCTAAGTGTATATAAAGTACCCTATTTTAATTCTAGTACCAAATTGTAGTACAAAATGTTGTTATATATTTTTTTATTATGCAGCTTAAAAATTAATATCTAAATTATTGTTTTGTGCTCTCATTTTGTGTTATAAACTTACCAGTTACACTTTATCCCATTTAGATAAATACCATATTTTTTTCTATACCGTTTTTCCAGATCTGGCTTATACACACAATTTTGCTTAGTTAGAGATGACTTGTTAATGTCATATTTATATAGCCTCGTTGGTTAAATGGCTAGTGTACACGCCTAACTATACTTATCATCCACGAGGATTGGGTATGATTCCCGACGGGGGCAGACATTTGTGTGACAAACATTTAAACGTCTACATTTCTAGATCTGGGTGTTTATTGAATTTATTCAGATATCTATTTAAGTATTTCTATGTATTAGAATAGATGACTAACATCCATAACACAAGCATATAATTTGCTTACTTTGAGGTTAGATCCAATTTGTGTGACTTGTCCAGGGATATTTTTTCTATAAATGATAATTTAAAACAAATGTTATAGCGTTTTGCAATGTTTTCTATGTAGTGTATTCTGTTTCTGTGTAATAATTGTTATTACAATTTCAGATTTACATTATAGTGATGAAGAAACAGAAAAAGACACAAAATACAAAGAAAGCGAAGATGAAAATGAAGAGAGTGATACAGACTCAATAGATGAAGTGTCTCTAAAAGATGCTGAGCTAGATTTAACAGATGATCAAAAAGCAGAACGACAAACTATGGCCGAAGAGCTTAAAGTGGCTGGTAATAATGGTTTTAAATGTGGAGAATATGAACGGAGTATTGAAAAATATACAGAAGGTAAATATAGAGTACATATTTTTTTAACTGCCTTATATCAAGGCCAACAAATAGATGTGTTAGCTGTAAAACATTTCCTCAAAACGAAATAGTCTATTTAAAGACAAAATTTCACCAACCTGTAATGTTCATCCCATGCTACATTTTTGAGTTATACTCTTATATTGGTGGTTATTCTGCTGTTCACAAACTTAACTTATTTTAGATGCATGCTATCTTTTTTTTGCTTTGCTATGCATGCTATTCACGATCAGATCAATCGGATATTATCCGAGGGTGGTGTCAAGAGTCTCCGAAACCGGCGTGTTTGTATGAAAAGGGTTATGAATGTGAAGGAAGCAAGACAGGTTTGTCAGGATCGTGAGGTCTGGCACTCGATACTCTCTGCCTACCCCGTAAGGGACTTGGCGTGAAGATATGTATGTATGTATGTATGTATGTATGCTATCTTTTTCAAATGAAACAAAAACAAAAGAGATGGAACATTTTAGACATGTCAAATTAGTCCGAACATGTCAAATTGTGATGTTTTTAAGAGAAGTTTTCCGAGTGATAGATTAAATGTCTGTAGAAAAGACATGTATGGTCTACTTCGACAGCACGAAGAGTGTTTTGTCTCTTTCTGTTACTTTCGTTGAAAGAAGACAGCGATAACTTGAAACTAGTTTAGTGAGTGCGCAACAAAATTACTGCCATTATTGCTTTCTAATCTGGAATATGACAATGGTGAGCACTAGCATTAATGTTGCCTATGTTTAAAAATACCAACTTCAATGCCAATCTGAGCCTTGTAATCTTAAGTCTCTTTTATTGTAGAATTTACCAATAACCCTTTGGAGTGTAAAAATGCGAGACCACTTCTGTTAAGGTGGTAAGAATAGGTAAGGTGGTACAAATTTAGAAAAATTGTTATAGAAAGTATAACCACCTTTTTATTTTGTTAAGCTTTCTGTTCTTTAAATTTGAAATGTGTTTTGAGTAGGGAACAACACTAAAATAATGTTTTTTGAAAAAAGAACAGGTTGTCATAGGCTACTTCATCAGGTCCAGTTTCTCCTTATGTTTTAGGTGGGAATTTTATTGTGCTTATTATCATATCTATTATTGTCTTATAAAATTTTAAACTTTACAGCTTTAAAAATCTGTCCACTGCAGTTTCCCCAACAACGTGCAATACTATACTGTAATAGGAGTGCGGCTAAAATGAAGCTAACTAAATATAAGCAAGCAATCAAAGACTGCAGTAAGGCCGTTGAACTTGATGATAAATACTTGAAGGCGTATTACAGGTAATATTATCACCCCATGGTATAAAACAAGAAACCTTTCTGCTGTTTGACCCTATGTATGCTTCTATCTTTATTACTATGCAACTTACTTTGATGCAGTTTTTTTTAATAGATAAGAGAGATTCAAGAAGAATGTTTATATGTACATTAATATAAACGTTTATCCACCCGTGCAAAGCTGGGACTGGCTGCTAGTATTATAGATTAGCGATGGGCCGAGTCGACTTTTTGGTATCTCGAGTTGACTCGCTTACCAACTCGAGTTGCAACTCAAGTTTTTTTTTATGATATTGGAAGGCAAACAAGCAGATGGATTTCCTGATGTTAAGAAATTCACGCCGCCTAGAGACACCAAAGGTGGTAATGTTAGGCCTCGAGCAAAAGTAAGTTTACCGGCTACCTTACTCTCCGAACCGAAACACGTCATGACGATATGGCGGCAGGAATAGGTAAGGCGGTGGTACCAATCCGGGTGAGTCGCTGCTAAACTCTACCACCTAGTCAGATGTCACGGTGTTAGTGACGGTGAGCCTATGCTCACCTTTTACGAGCTGCCTGACAAGGAAGGCAGATGGTCTATTCTACAGAGGAGCCCGGACCATACACGGGGAAACCAACACTCGACGTCTGGCTTAAGAACCGTTACGTCGCCTCGTCGTCCGTCCGAGTCAGTAAATGCTCAACTCGGTGCATCGATCTGCAGTTTGCTAGTTGGCTACGTTCACGGTTCCGAACCGTGTCGCGACCGGCGGGCTGCGTAGCGTCGAGTCAATGGGAGTCAAATAAAATTGCGCTTGTTCAAATATAAGACGGTTTTTTATTACTAAAAGTTTTAAAATTAAACAGCAACAAAACGATAACGACTCTTTCACTCGCGGCTCGGAAGTGCGGTCGTGTCGGGCTGACTCGGGCTCGCGGGCTAGGTGGCTAGCCGCGGGCTGCCAACCTACCACACCACCCGCCGCGTGAGCTCCTCGGGTCAACTCGGTTTGCAGATATTGCAACTCGAGCTAACTCGCTTACGTCCTAACCCGAATTAGGTAGCTCGAGTCACCCATCGCTATTATTGATTCTAATGTCCATACCTACTTCAAAAACAAGCTTTAAGAGCTATCATTTCATAGATTTCTGTCCCCGATGCCATTAATAATTGATAATATAAATCGCCTCTATGGTCTAACGATCCGGGTGTTGGACTTGACTGCATGAGGTCCCGGGTTCGAATCGCGGGTCGACCAACAAAAAGAAAATTGGATTTTTCTAATTAAAAATAATGTTGGTCGGGATTGGAAATGTGCCCGGTTGGCGATAGGCTTGCCACCTATCACATTGTGGGACTTAGTGTCTTCGGCTAGTCGTGGGTGCCTTGGTTGTACCTCTGACTCCTCTTCGGGGATATGGGCGTGAAGATACTACTATATAAATAATACTGCCAATATTATCAAATATTAATGGCATCGGTGGCAGACTATATCCCAGTGGCTGTTTTATCAGATTTAGGAGATCCCTTCATTTAATAACATCCCAACTGTCTCATTACGACGTCAAACACTAAATTTTCCCGAATATTACATCTCACCAACATACTACAGGGTCGCCACTCTTTGGTGACAGAGTACCCTTTTCCTTCGAGCAACGATTCACAGAACGGCCTTCCTCCAATAATCAGGAGACACAGGCCTTCATCCACGACGAAGTATTGATATTTCTTCGTGTCGGTCCGAGCTCCTTTGCAGAATAGACCATCTGCCTTCCTGCCAGGCATCTCGTAAAATGCGAGCATAGGCTTATCGTCACTAACAGCGTGACATCCTACTAGGTGGTATAGTTTCACAGCGACTCGCCCGGGTTGGTACTACCGCCTTACTTATTCCTGCCGCCATGATGTCAGTCCTTGCCGTTGACGTGTCCCGGTTCGGAGGATAAGGGAGCCGATAAACTTACTTTTGCTCGAGGCTCAACATCCCGGTCTCAGGTTGGCAACGCACCATTACCACCTTTAGTGTCGTTAGGTGGCGAGAATTTCTTACAATCAGGAAATCCGTCTGCTTGTTTGCCTTCCAATATAAACAAAATTGTATAGTCTACTGTCAAAATGGCAGGAATTAAGTGTAGAATATCTGTCTTATCTGAATATGAGTAATCTGTATGTCATGATGTAGTAAATTTTTATATTAATATTGATTTAGATTTGTAATTAACCTAAATTAACAACATAATTTGCAAATTGACCATTTGTGCAAATAAAAAGAACTTGATACAAAGATGTTGTTTGATGACAATGAAAAATAGTAAGATAACTTGCTCACAGTCAAATATTTTTTTCAGACGAGCACAGTCATATGAAGCTACAGAAAAATTAGACGAATGCCTAGCTGATTACAAAAAAATATTAGAATTAGATCCATCTCATAAAGAGGCTCAACAAGCCATGATACGTTTGCCACCAATGATAGAAGAAAGAAATGAAAAATTAAAGACTGAAATGTTGGGAAAACTCAAGGACCTAGGAAACATGATTTTAAAGCCTTTCGGTCTATCCACTGAAAATTTTAAATTAGAACAAGACCCAGAATCTAAAGGATATAAAATTAATTTTAAACAATAGGTATATTATTTATTTGTCATTGGTGTTGTAATATAATATTCTAAGCTTGTTTTTTTTATTATTTTTTTTTATTAATGGGGCTTTTATTTACTCATACAGCCTATTCATCTTTGATCAGATTAACCAAATAATTGGGAGCATTTGCTTTTGCTTGTCTTAACCAAAATCCATAGAAAATATTAGATAGTTTATCGGCTAATTTTTGGAGCTATATTGTTTTGGACCTAATGGCTTTTAAACATAGAATATGGACACCAAAGGTACAATATAAATAAATATCAAGACAAATTATATATATAATTGATAGTATAAATAATACTGCCAATATTATCAATTATAAATGGCATCGGTGGCATACTATATGCCAGTGGCTATTTTATCAGATTACACAAACTTAAATCTACCCCAAAGTAAATTATATGTTTGTTTTAAGGATGTATATAATAATTAATGAATAATTTAAAACACCAGACTGAGAAATACGAACATTAATGTGAGTACCTCCGCTGTTCGCTTATCCCTCAACAAACGAGCTGGGAGGCGAAGGAAGGTGTTAACGGTGCATGCTCTATCGGAGACTAGGAAACTGAGCCTACCGTTTACCCTACCATCCAAATTGGAATACGAAACATGGTTATGGTATCAGGGATGTAATAGCAGGAGAGCACAGGAGGTTAAATGTGTAGTTACTCAAGCATCATATGTACCTATGAGATTTTGTCGATTAATTTGTGAAACCGGTATTCGTTTTTATTTAAATAGATATAAGATGAATCCCCATTTTACGTGGTTATCGCATTACGCTTGAACGGATGGACCAATTTTGCTTATTCTTTTATGGTTGTATGGATTATTGTCAGAAGAACGAGAAAAATGGAAATTGCAGAGAAAACAAGAAAAATAGAAATTGTAGAGAAAACGAGAAAAACGACGCTTTAATCCTTAACTGTTATTAACTGTTGGCTAGTTAGAAAAAGAACGCTTTACTCCTTAACTGTTATTAGCTGTTGGCCTGTCTATAACATATAATTAAATGAATCGCTGAATGGGTTGCTGAGCCCGTGTTGGCCTGGGCTCTTTTGCAGAATAGACCATCTGCCTTCCTGCCAGGCAGCTAAAAGGCGAGCATGACTTACCGTCACTAACAGCGTGACATCCTACTAGGTGGTAGAGTTTCGCAGCGACTCGCCCGGATTGGTACCACCGCCTTACCTATTCCTGCCACTATAACGTCCAATGCTTGACGTTGACGTGTTCCGGTACTGAGGGTAAGGTAGCCGGTAAACTTACTTTTGCTCGAGGCCTAACATCCCGGCCTCAGCTTGCCAACGTACGTTGGTGTCTAGGCGACGTGAATTTCTTACCATCAGGAAATCCGTCTGCTTGTTTGCCTTCCATTATCATAAAAAAAAAATCTCGAGAGCAGTTGAACCGATTTCGCTAAATCTTTTTTGAGGGATTTTTTTAGATACCAAAGGTGGTAATGGTGCGTT
>NJDC01008554.1:58729-76733 GCA_002245475.1 Calephelis virginiensis
AATCTCGAGAGCAGTTGAACCGATTTCGCTAAATCTTTTTTTGAGGAATTTTTTTTATAATATTGGAAGGCAAACAAGCAGACGGATTTCCTGATGTTAAGAAATTCACGCCGCCTAGAGACACCAAAGGTGGTAATGGTGCGTTGCCAACCTGAGGTCGGGATATTAGGCCTCGAGCAAAAGTAAGTTTAGCCGGTAAACTTACTTTTGCTCGGGGCCTTACCCTCCGGTCTGGGTTGGACTTGACTGCATGAGGCCCCGGGTTCGAATCCCGGGTCGGCCAACACAAAGAAAATTGGATTTTTCCAATTTTCTAACAAAAAAATGTTGGTCGGGATTGGACATGTGCCCGGTTGGCGATAGGCTTGCCACCTATCACATTGTGGGGCTTAGTGTCTCGGCTAGTCGTGGGTGCCTTGTTTGTACCTCTGCCTATCCCTTCGGGGATATGGGCGTGAAGATTTTTTTTTTACACAGGTGTATTCCCACACACGTTTCGGTTCACCTGCGCAGGCATAACTGCACAGGTGGAACTTTTCGATAGACCTATCGTGTATGCCTGTCATAATACTGTCAATAAGGTTGCAGGAATGTTTCGTGTCAAGTGTACAAGGCAGTGGATCTCTGTTTGGGCAACCTGCTGGACAACAGTTCCACCAGTGGTTTATGCTAATGACTAATGACCCTTAATGACTAATGACCCTTATACGAGGGGAGGTCCAAAAGTTCGCGGAATGAAAGGGTTGTTAATAAAACATAACAATAATTTTATTTTTCCTTTTCAATATAATCACCCTTAAGTCTAATACATTTATTCGATCTGTGAATTAATTTTCCTAAATCATCGAAAAAATATTTTTCGTCTTGGGCCTCAAAATGCGCCGAAATTGCCTCTTTCACTTCGTTATTGTTGGAAAATTTCCTTCCCCTTAGCTCTTTTTTTAAATTTGGAAACAAAAATCGCTAGAGGCCAGATCCAACAAAGCGAAGCGGATCCATGTTTATATATAAAAAACAAAGATGAATCTAAAGTCTTTATTGGACTTTACGTTGATAATGGACTAGTAGCATATGATACAAGTGCAGCAGGAGATGATTTCATTAATAAATTGAAGTGTGCGTTACCCCAGCAAGAAAGAAGCACCTAGACTGATATGAGTGGGACACATAATTAGTGCTCGATGTGCTGTAAATGTGCGCCGAATAAAAAATTTGTGCATGTTGTCGTTTTGGAAATAAACAGAAAAAACACTTTTTGCTGGGGTAACGTTACCCCCATCAAGAAAAATCTAAATTAATAATCGGAGAGCTAAAAATTGTGTATGAGCAGAGAGCTTATATTTGTGCAAATTTGTGCGCTAAAAATAAAATTTGTGCGTCTTCAGGTTTTCGAGAAAGTGCTACTTTCTTGCTGGGGTAACGCACACCAAATTGAAATCTAGATTTAAAATCACAACAAAGCCAGCGTCATATTTTCTCAGCATGGAAATAAATGTACGAAAAGATAAATCCGTTCCATTGTCTCTAAAGTCATATACAAAGAAAGTTCTTGAAAAATATAGAATGGTAGTTGTAAGCTTATTAATAAAGATAATGAACATTTAGATGAAGACAACGATGCAAACTTTCCGTATAGGCAAGCAGTTAACCTATTTATCAGTATCCACTAGGCCTGACATTCCATATTATGCTGTTGGTGTAGCATCAAGAAATCTTGAGTCACCTACTACAAAAGATATTATAACCGTGAAGTGCATTTTCCGGTATTTAAAAGGAACACAGCAGAAAGGTTTACTATACACCAAATTGTCACCATCGCACTTACTATGCTATAGTGATTCAGATCATGGGGGTGATCAAACCACTGGTCGATCTACATCAGGTTCAGCATTCTTATTCTCTGGTGCTGCAATGAGTTGGAGAAGTCAGAAACAAGCTATAGTGTCTTTGCCTTCAACCGAGGCAGAAATAATTGCTGCTAGTGAATCTGCGCAAGAGATATTGTGGCTGAATCGCTTACTAAGTGGATTACTAAAAACTGATAAACCAGTTTTACATTTAGATATTGAATCAGGTAAAACTTCAAAAAATCCACAATATGAATATCACAAGCGTACTAAACATATAAAATTGAAACATTTCTTCGTTAGAGAGTGTGATGAAGATTTAATCATTAAACAAATACCTTCCGAAACACAAATTGCAGATATGCTAACAAAACCTCTATTTGGTCCAAGGTTGCAAGAATTAAGTTACAAAATTGGATAAAAGAATTTATAACTATAAATTCGAAAAACTTCCGAGGATGTGAAGAAGTATGTATATGTATTTGTGATACATATGTGTGGTGGTAACTTTATAATATAACTACAATGTGGTGATGTCTTTATATTACTTGTTGCCTAGTAACAGTTGTTATAAAAATAAAAATCTTAAGATTCTTGTCATATGTTTTAATAAAATTGTAAAATATGTTTTAACACATGTTTTAAATATTCCTCTCAATTCCTATGCTCATTAAAAACTAAACAATTTCTTTATATAAGTAACATTTTTCATGAAATTTGTTTGTGGTTTGTTTTTGTTCAAATTGAAAGACAACTGCAAAGGACAACTGACAAGTGACAGTTGATATTTTCGGCAGATCTGACCAAAGGATATATCTATGGAGGGTAGAGGTACCCTCCACAGATATATCGTAAGTTTATCACATGATTGCGTCTTTTAGATTGAAACCAGAGACAATTAAACTTAACATTGAACAAGTAAGTAAATATAGGGCGTGTTTGGCCGAAGTAAGTACTTACTAAATTTAGTAAGTCATTTATTATGCCTACAAAATTTTCGGCCGGGACACAAAATAAGTGCTAACGCAGTAAGTATGGCTTCATATACGACGCCATTTTGCTTATTGTTGATGTAAACAAAACGGACAGCAACAGACCTGTCATTGTTTTTTTTTCAGCGTATAAAATTAGTGTTAATCAAGTATTATATTAGAGTTAAGTATTTTCTGGCTATGATCATTTTTTTTACTTACCTTGTATGGGATATTGATTCAGTAAATTATCGATATTATCCACTGGGTCATTTAATATTTCTTCCAATAAAATATTTCTTATAAAATTATCCATTTGAAACTATTCACGGGAATTAAATTATATTCCTAAATTTAGTACTGTCAATTATATTCAGTCTATGAGGTTATGTACGGGATATGACATAAACCGGTGTTTTGTGTTACGTTAAGCCAGTAAGTCTGTCCTGGCCGAAAAGCGCTACAGTCAGCTTGTAAGACTTTATTTTTTTTATGCTTACTGACTTACCAAGTTTAGTAAGTACTTACTTCGGCCAAACACGCCCATATATGTTTAAGGCGATCGCATATCATATAGAGTATATAATAATTTTCTTTATTCGTAGGTGTCTAAGCCGCAAAACGCCATTTAAACACTATGCGTCCGCCACGTGGTAGTTGCTCCTGATTCGCTTTGGTTGCGTTTGGAAGAAGGATTCATAGTGGACGTAGGTCTATTAAAATAGGTTCGAATAGAATTCATTGAAATGCTGAGCTTAATTGTCTCTGGTTTTAATCTAATAGTATAGCAGTCATGTGATGAACTGTTATCAGGTCTGCCGAAAATGACGCCATAAAGAACGTCAATTGTCAGTGCTGCCAATTTAGTATATTTTATGCTAGATTTAGCATATTTTTTTAGTCGTTTAGCATGTTTATGTGTTGCATATAGGATACTTTTTGGCATATTCGATAACCATGTGATGAAAATTCAATTACAAAACAAACTGTTCGTTTTGGTGCCTTTGTAGAAGGTATTTCTTTTGTAAAACTATTGTTTTTTTAATCTATGTTATGTAACGAACAACTTACTAAATAACTTACTTAATAAAAAATAATTTCAAATCCATGAATGCAGATAAATAAGTTGTAAAATATGAAATCATACCACTCTTCTATAATCTTAAGACATTTGCAAGTATTAAGGGTCTGCCTAGATCACTTACATACATTTTGTATGGAGCAACGCCTACTGTGCCGGGGCGCATCGACATCCAAATGATACAGAATGTGACAAGTTCAACTGACGTTCCCAACACCCACCACCGCGACCAGAAAACGAATATAGGAAGAGCTCTGGAAACAATATAAAATGAAGAACGAAAAAAGAAAAAGAAGTGAATGTAAAGAACGTGACAATTTATTTTGTCATGTCACATGTAAGGAACGTGACAAGTTATAATGTTTCCCGAGCTCTTCCTATATTCGTGTTCTGGTCGCGGCGGTGGTTGGTGGGAACGTCAGTTAGGCTTATCACATTCTGTGTCATTTGGAGGATTATTGGCCACAACAGTTACACTGCTTACGCGGAATTAGCAAAATAAAGGCTTATTTTACATCTGTCATAAGTTTGGCAAATTTTTAACCCCGGTTAAGCATATTTCTTCGTGGCCTTGATGGCAACACTGTCAGTTGTCAGTGACAACTTGTCACTTTCAATTTTGAACAAAAACACAAAATTCACGAAAAATGTTACTTATTTAATTAATGAAGTAAATAGAAAATTACGCGATTTGGAATTAAATTTACTAAATAGCAAACAAATAATTGGAATATTAACCAACAATCGCTCACACGAAGGCATTTAATAATTAAATAGCCTGATAATTAATAAAAATGCTTCTTCCGTGACCTGTTGCCATTTTGTTTATAATGATTAGTTATCAGCAATTCATTATTACTCGTTATGCTTATACTTAATACTTTGTCTATTGTTCTTCAAGTTTCCTTTATTGTGTCTATGTCATTAATTTCTATGAATATTATAAGATTTTTTACTGGAAGTGCTAGAAAAATGGCTGCAATAGCTCCTGCAATATTTGTAAATCATGGTGGTGGTCCTTTACCAGTACTAGGAGATAAGGACAGCGCTGGACTAACCAAATTTTTGAAAGAGGAGGTAAAAAAGCATGTTAAATTTGAAGCAGTTAAAGCTATAATATTAGTCACTGCACACTGGGAGGAAAATGTTGTGCATATATCATCTAACAATCATCACGATCTTTATTTCGATTATTATGGGTTTCCACCTGAGACTTATAAATATAGATATGATGCTCCAGGCGATCCAGAGTTAGCAAAAACCATTCATGCGGCTTTCACAAAAGCAGGTATTACTTCTAAATTAGATCCGAAACGAGGTTGGGATCACGGTGTTTTTGTACCTATGATGCTTATACATCCAGCTGCTGACATACCAATAATTCAAGTATCTGTCCTAGCTAATCAAGACGCTGAAGAACATTATAAGCTTGGACAAGTTTTAAGCCAATTTCGTCAAGATGGCATTGCTATAATAGGTTCTGGTATGTCTTATCACAATATGAGAGAGTTTAGAGCTAACAGGCACTATGGAAAAGTTGTTAACAAAGAATTTGATGATTTTTTAAACAGTGCATGTACAGCAAATGGAGATGAAAGAAAGCAAGCTTTATTAACGTGGGATAAACAGCCTGGGGCCCTAGATGCACATCCACCTAGAGCTGCTGAGCATTTGATGCCATTAATTGTAATTGCAGGAGCAGGAGGGGAAAGTCCTGGTGAAAGAATATTCAATTGGGACATGACCAATACTTTTAGATTAAGTGGATTTATTTGGAGGGGGGAATAATTTGCTTTTGTAACACACAAAACATTTAGATTACAAAAAGAACCTAAAAATGTTTTATTAAATCTGTTACTTTGCAAAATAGGTATACCTATAATTATCCACTAATGAGCAAAATCAGCAGATTTTCCAGCAGGTTTTATTTTCTTTAAAAATTGGGTTATCTGTGTGCAAAAAACCATCTTCATATAAAGATGGCTGGGACCACAACATTTAAGTCTACAGAAGATATAATGTAAAGATTAATTATTTTTAAGTACAATTAAAATGTTGTGTTTTTATTGTTTGTTTCCAATTATAGTTCTTTTTTTAGAATGTGTAAAGCAGATCCATTTCCTGATGTGAGATTCACAGTGTTGCCACCAAATAAATGAATGGTGTGTCTTTAAGAAAGTTACTAACTTTTCTCTCTACGCTATAATACAAACTTGGTAAACACTTATGTTAAGGACTGCATAGACAAGTAACTCTTCGTCGTCTTCATGGAGCAAAGCTCCGAATTGTGGAATAAAGTCCACTAAGTACTTGCTATGGACTCAATCTAAAGAGTTTTCAGTCTGAAGTTAAGAAGAAGAGCACCCTTACGGAAACATTCTAAAAATATTAAGCATTTAACTTTAGATTTTTCTTTCAAACTTCAGAGTTTCAGACTAAATTTCAATGTGTATTCTGATGTGGCTAGTTACATTGGTTCCATTTTTCTTAAGGGTTCAGGTTAGTCTAGTTTCATATCTGTGGTTTGGGCTACATTTTGTATATGGTATTTTTATATATTTATTTCGTCCTGACGTGCTCATCTCTGACTAGCGGTCCAGCGTCGGACTTGACTTATTCCCCGGGTCGGGCAACAAAAAAATAGAAAATGTGTATTTTCAGTGTTTTAATAAAAACGACATTGCCCGGGATCAGATATGTGCCCGATTGGCAAAAGGCTTGCCACCTATCATATTGTGAGATATAGTGTCTTCAGCTAGTCGTGGGTTCTCTGATTGTGCCTATGTCTACCTCTGCTGGGATATGGGTAAAGATACTTTTTTTTTATTAACCAAAACAGTCATAACAAGTGAATATTATGTAACATTAAATAAAAAGCGAGCTTATCTCGATAATTTATTGTAACTTTGAACTCTTAAACTGATTGTCAGATCCATTGACCTCAAATCATCTTAAGTATCTTCAAGCCCATATCCCCGAAGAGGTAGGTAGAGGCACAACCAGGGCACCCACGACTAGCCGAAGGCACTAAATCCCGCAATATAGGTGGCAAGCCTATCGCCAACCGGGCAATCCCAAGCAACGTTTTTTTAAAATAGAAAATTGGAAAACCCCAATTTTCTTTTTGTTGCCCGACCCGAGAATCGAACCACGCAAGCAAGTCCGACAACTGAACTGCTAGACACAGAGGCGATTATCATCTTAATTAAAAGTAAATGAGACGGCATGAGTGACACTTCATAGAACTTAGTGTTTAGGTAAAATCTATTTTACTCAATTACAAAAAGGAAGATGTCTCAATTCGACCGCTTTTTTTTTGCTGACTGTTACGGATTTATTGGGCAATTAACAAACCGATTTTGATGGTTCTATTTTAAAAAGATAGGTCATGATTCCAAGGTGGTCTCATATCAGCTTTATCATGATCCGACTAAGTTTATATATTTTTTTATAAACAAGAGGAGGCAAACGAACAAGTGGGTCACCTGATGGAAAGTGATCACCGCCGCCCACGGACATCCGCAACACCAGGAGTGTCGCAGACACGTTGCCGACCTTTAAGGAATGAGTACGCTCTTTTCTTGAAGGGCCCTAATTCATGGTTGTTTGGGAATACCGCCCTCGGTACACACTTGTGGATCGCCACGCATCAAGGTAAGTAGTCGGATAAGTAAGTATGCTAGTACTGTTTTTGTAAAATAGGTAATTAACTTACCTGACAACCTCGTTATTACATATTAACATAATACAATTTCAAAAGGAGTTTGTTTTTCCGTTTCTACTTCTGACTTGCTAGGATTGTACAGGATGATGGTGTACGGTAGATAGCTCTGTAAGCGAAGTGAGAAGGGGCGCTGAGTATTGTGCGACATTAAAATAGAAACGGTCTGATAAAAATTGTCTACGTAGATGAAGGGGAGGTTCGAGACTTTCAACCTGGAGGGCATTAATGGGGGAGGATTTCATGGCACCTGTTATGACTCTAAGGGATTTTGCTTGAATCCTGTCAAGTTTATTAAGAGCAGCTTTTTTGCAGGGTTCTATCAAGAAGGAAGTATAATCAAAATGACTTCGAATGAGTGCATTATATAGTAATTTTTGACTATATGGGTGTGCACCCCACCAAACACCGGAAAGTGCACGCATGACATTGATACCATTTTCACATTTGTTGTGAATATGATTTAAATAATGGGTCCCTGAGAGTTTCTTATCCAAAATGACACCCAGAAATTTGACTTTATCCTGGATCTGCACATTTTGATTATCAATATACAAGTCAATATTGGGAACAGAGTTTTTCCTGGAGAATATAACAGCACAACATTTATTAATTGAGAGTGAGAGGCCATGATCTTGCAGGTAATCAGATAGGTATGACAGACCTGAGTTTAATCTGTTAGAAATATCTGCAAAAGAAGTTGAACACAGCCTTGTCAAGGTTAAAAGTGTACAGATTGTATAGAAGAAGACTAAGCACTGAACCTTGTGGCAGACCCTTCCATACCTGTCTAGGTGGGAGAAGATTGCCCTGAACTTTAACACAAATGGAGCGGCCCATATACAGATTGCAAATGATATTTACCATTCTCGTCGGGAGACTAAGCTGGTGCATTTTCTGCCTAAGTAGAGGGAGCTGGACATTATCATACGTAGAGTGAGTATCTAAGAATACTCCCACCATGTGTTCATTTCGCGAAAAAGCAACCCGAGCTGCAGTTATAAAAGTGCTTAAGCTATCTTGAGTGCTTAGTCCTCTTCTGAAACCAAATTGAGTGTTTGAAAGAACCCCTTTATTTTCAAGTATCCACTCCAAGCGGTTCTCGATTAGGTGTTCCATTATTTTGGCTAAAACACTGGATAAAGCTACGGGCCTATAAGAACCATATTCACTTGGTTCTTTACCAGGTTTTAATATTGGAATTATTATTTGAGTTTTCCATGAGTCTGGAACCTTGCCGGTGCTATACACAAAGTTTATTATGTTAAGTATGATTTGGAGATATTAGAGGATTTTGTTATGAACGAATATGGGATACCATCCACACCAGGAGCAGAGTCCTTCAGGCCATCTAGGGCACAATGTAGTTCGGCCATTGTATAAGGTCCATCCATGGGATCTGAAGTAATGGGGGGATTAAAAGAGGGAAAACAGTCATAGAATGGAACAAAGGGGGAAGAAAGGTTATTAATAAAATTGTGTATCCAGGGCTCCAAGTCATTGGAAGTTATGGTATCAATGTCAAAGGATCTGCGGAAGTTTTTAATTTTTCTCCATACTTGAGAAGCAGGGGTTCGAGGTGACACTGATTCACAAAATGATCGCCAACCTGCAGATTTTTTGGCAGACAGAAGTCGTTTACACGAGGCAGAGATCCTCTTAAACTCAAGGTAATTTTGCATGTTGAGATCCTGAGCATACTTGTTTTCAGCTGCTTTGCGTAGCCGAACTGCAGTAGTACATTCAGAGTCCCACCAAGGAGGAGACGGGGTTTTACGTTGAGCAGAATTTTTTATAGGGATATGTAAATTTGCACACGCTATCAGGAAAGATGTGTATTCATTGTAAAGGCTTAGAAAGTTATCAACTGTGACAGGAGGTAGAGTAATGATTCGGTCTTCGGTAGCTTTAGAAAAATTTAACCAATGGGCCCCAGATAGATTGTATCTCAATAGAGGGGAAGGTGGAGGAAGAAGGGTGCAGGAGGATTCCGTGGATATTATTATGGGGAAATGGTCACTGCCATAACAGTTAGGTAGAGCTTTCCAGCTCATTGAGGTAATAAGACTAGGGGAGGCTAAAGTCAAATCCACAGCACTAGGATTTTGGAGAGGAGACACTCTACGAGTAGCAGTCCCATTATTAACAATACAAAGATTCACCTTGTCTAAAAGGTCAAGAAAGGGGCTGGAATTGGAGTCGCACCAGTGAGAACCCCACAGTGTTGTGGATATTAAAATCTCCCATGATAACACACGGGCCCGAGATTTGTAACAATATTGCTTCCAATTCTTGTATAACATTCAAGTTAGGGTGGGGAGTATATATGGAGACAAAAATAGTATTGGTAATTTTAACTGCAACTATGTTTATATTTGAACTATGGATGTGGATATTGACTTGCTGGAAAACAGAAGATCTATTAATTAAAAGAGCGCAACCTGCTTTGCCGTCATCTCTGTCATCCCTGAGACAGGCATAACCTGAAATTCTAAATTTAGAACCAGGCCTGAGCCATGTCTCAGAGATAGTAAAGACGACAGGTTTGTATGTGTTAGTTAAGTATACTATGTCTGGTACTTTGTTTATAATGCTCCTGCAATTCCACTGAAGGAAATTCTGCACAGGAGCCATTATTATTATTACCACGAAAAAAAGATTCCAAGGTGGATAGCGCTTCTTGTATAATTTTTAACGATTCTGGTGGATACACATCACTGATACAATTGATAGTATTCATAAAAAACCTTGTGAGGAGAACCATGCTGTTCTCTATTTGTTGTGGTTGGTTGGACAGAGCACAACCATTGACTTGTGATGATGAGGGAGTGCTAGTAATTTGGGAATGAGCTACTTTGTCAAAAGATTTCCCCAGCACTGGTCCAGGGCGGGGGGGTTTGAATACAGTTTTAACATATGACGAAGAGGTTGTTTGCTGTGGGAAAGTGGGAGAAGACGATAAATTTTGATGAGGGATACTGGCTTGTGTAGGTGCTTTTGCATGGTCTGAGTAAGGGACCCTGACTCGTGGAAAACGGGCTGAAGCATCCGAGTAACTGATGTGTTCCTGAGACATAACCATTTTGATACCTTTTTGTCTGTTATGTTCTGGGCAACTGGGATAGGTGGCCATGTGGCTACCTGAGCATAGCAAATATGATGAGTTATTCTCTTCAATGGGATAACTATCCTCTATGAGGCTGTGCACACTTATAGCATCTGGCTTTAGAACGGCATTGCTTTGCGACGTCACCAAATCTGCAACAGTTTCTGCATTGTATCACCGGTAGATCATACATATTTACAGTCATTGAGGTATAATAGCAAAACACCCTGTCGGGTAGTGATTGGCCTAAAAAGGTTAGGACTACTGTCGTTGTTGGCGATAGACTAGTTTTGTCTTCTTTGTGGAGCCTTTTATTTAACCGCCTAGCCTTAATGACTCGGACCGATTCGTTTGGGTATCTAAGGTTTGTGACCAATTCTTCAAGGGTCCAATCTGTTGGGACATCCTTGACAACTCCCATCCTAGTAATATGGAAACGTGGGATGAAAGCATTATAGTTTTTTGTAAGTATATCGGATTTCTTAAACCTATTGGCCGTATCGGCTGATAGAAATTCTATCGACACCTTATTCCGACCAATAGATTTAATTCCTCCTTGGACAATACCCGCAACATTATTTCTATGGAGAAATTGGGCTAATTTGAGTACCTTTAAGTTCTCTTGGGAGTCTTCATTGGAAACTTTACTGACATGTAATATGTAAGGAGCTTGGTCTAATTCGCTATATTCTATTTTGGACTCATTGTCAAATTCAGGAAGAATGTATGTGTCTTGTAGAGAAATCGTAGGTGTTGAAGTCATTTTAGATGGGTGGCTACTGACTATATCCTCGGTTATTTCAGTACCTACCTACTCGTTTTGTTGGTCCCTTAGGATTGGAAATTTGGGATTCATTAGATGAATTGTTTTGAGGGTATTGGGAAATTGAAATATCTGGACCGCTGTTTATGCCGCTGCCACCATCTGGTGGCTCATCCACCTCCACATCCATATTCTAAGTAAGACTTACCTATAGTACGTAGCTAGGCACAAAACACAAATAGGAACACACACAACACAAATATAATAAATTTTTCAAAAGGAAAAACGGAGTACGCTTAAATACACGTGCGTCAACCAACTCTGACAACAGCCGGCCTCTACACATTCATATGTTTATATAAAGAAACACTTGTACTTTTTTATGTCTAACTTATAATTTATTATTTTGCTAATAGCTGTTTTGCTTACACAGCATCAGCAGGGCTAAAACTTAAACCACAACTTAAACTGCTAAACAATGTTTTTGATTTGTAAACGTAAATTCATTTCATGGTGGGTAGATACAAAAACTTTAATACGTTATACATCGGAATTGCTAACTATTGATTCTTTCACCACTACATGATGGTCATGACAACAGTCTTCCAACCTTCACTTTGTATTGTAGGTACATATGAAATGAATGTTGTGTGTTTGAAAAGTATAATGGATGTGGAGGACTTATATAGTTCGGCAGGTCTGCAAGGAACCAGAGCCTTGGCAGTTGGCACTCAAAAGTCTTTGCCTACTCCGTAATTGACTGGATGGAAAGACATGTGTATGTATGTATACAGTGTAAAATTGCTTTAAATAATTTTCGCTTACATTTAAGTATAGATTAGAATCGTTTCTCACTTAACTAAATATGAATTTAAAATAACCTGTTTTTACCTCTAGTTTTATAGAATTATTTAATTTTCTGGGAATGTTTATTTATTTCTGAACGAAAAATAGGAAAAGAGATAGTGATAGAAAGAGATGGCTAGATTTTGTTCGGGAAACATGGCGTCGGTGTGAGTTGTCCTTTTCGCACAATTATTCCGATTTTGTTACTATCAAAACAACAGAAAGCTATTTACATTTATCGTAATATATATTTTTTTGTGATGGTGTAATATTTCCTGTATTAAATTTGGGTATTCTTAAGACTAATTAGAAAATGAGTGGTAAAGGGCGAGGCGTACTATTTCTCCAAATTCCCTGTTTTTGTTCCTTTATAAAGTGTTTATCCGCAGTGTTTTAGTGAAAAGTGCTTTATAAAAATTAAAAATGGACAAGAAAAATAAAAAGAAAACTGTAATCAAACGGAAAACTGATGACACTGGTGAGGGTGAAAAAAAAGTGAAAATGGTTAATCGTGTGAAACCTGAAGAAGATAAAGAGAAAGTAGAGGTTGTGAACCAGGTTGTGGAGGTTCCTGTGGAGCATAGTCCACAAGTTGTTCACACAGGCCAGTTAGTTGAGGGTAACTTTGAGCAACCAGTATTTGTGAACATGAAAGGAGAACCAGTTCAGCTAGGACCTAATACTGTAATATTGTATGAGCAGAGTAGCAACCCATCAAATTTCGCATTTGGGGGTATGTGGACTATGGACTCCTCGGGGCGAATAGTTATGGCAGAGACTATATATGACGTGAAGGGGGAGCCAGAAGAAGAAAGTGGTACTTTTGTACAAAACACTCCTGAAGTTAATAGCGTAAGCAAAATTGTTTTACTGCAAATTTTAGTAACCAATCTGTTTCTTATGTTTAAGTGAGAGTAGGTTCACTTGTTCATCTTCATTGTAACTTTAATGGCTAATGAAAACATTGGCTACAAACTATTAAGATTATTGGTAAAAATTAAAAAGTGAAACATTTAGAAGCTGGAAAGGCTAGGGGAAAGCTCTGACTCTCATTAAAATTAAAAAGTTACAGAAATAAATTAATAAATAATGTATACTGAGAATGGCTTTCGACTAAGTTCTAGTCCTTTACATAACACTTTATTTAAGTTTGTCGTGATGGTAACAAATACACTATGTCACCTAGACGACAAAGATGTGACCACCAAAGTGGTAAATAAACTGAAATATTTTTTTATGTCCCTGGACAAAATGTAATAAATGGATAAAATATAAATTGAATGTAATACCAAAGTAGCAATCTAAATGTTTGTATAGTAGGTGTCAGTAAATTATATTAATACATGGAAAAACTTAAAATATGTACTAAAATAAATTTAGTAGCCACTAGACACCAAAATGCAGATTGTGGAATCAAACCAGAGCCTTATGATTTTGAGTTATGACCATAGATCTATGTAAATACAGACAGCCATAAATGTAAACTCTTAAGCCAAACTATTAAATCATCACATTTTGTTATTAAATTTCATTTTTGTTCTTTAATTTAAAGTTTCACATTTTTTTAATTTTGTTAAAATATAGTGATCTAATGTTACAACAACTTTGATATGGTAATGGA
The DNA here is from genome assembly GCA_002245475.1 of Calephelis virginiensis. Classification (NCBI taxonomy): domain Eukaryota; kingdom Metazoa; phylum Arthropoda; class Insecta; order Lepidoptera; family Riodinidae; genus Calephelis; species Calephelis virginiensis. Next base: position 72,686 of record NJDC01008554.1, read on the forward strand.
TTTAATTCAATTGCAATAATTCATTGTAGTGTAAATGAAAGACAACTGTTTTTTAAAAAAAATGGTTGCTAATTTGAAACTTTGCCAAATTATTCAAATAGGCATAATTTAGGATTATTTTTACTTAAAAATAATCCTAAATTATGTTTAATAAATACATGTTTGAAAGGTTGAAAATGTTTAAACTACACCCGGATTTTGAAAATTTGCTATTCAACATAAGGGTTATGGAGGCTATTAGTGAAAAGAAAAAAAAAAATTGTATTTCTGTGCAATCATTAATGAAGTTATTCTATTTTAGATGTAAAGTGCAGTAATTATTGTGGTTCTTTGACATCACATTTGTGGGTCAGTGAAAACGTTAAGAAAGATAACATGCTAAACATTTGTAAAAAAGTAAAACAGTTTGTTTACAAACATTAATTTTAAAGTTTATTTCTAGTATAGAACTATATAAAGAGCAAAAAAAAGTACAAAGTACAGTTTGTGTGGCTAGACCAGGGATGTTTATCTATTCTCTATCTATATATTACTAGCTTTTCGCCCACGGCTTTGCCCGTGTGGCTTAGGTTGTTTTATATGTGTGGATGAAATAACACGTTGCAGAATATTCAGACCTCATAAACCCTTTCAAACAAAAAAAAAAAACAATTTTTCATATCAGTCCAGGGGTCTTCGAGTAGTCTCGTAACATACAGTAAAAACTTACAGGCGAATTGATAACCTCTTCCTTTTCAAAGCCGGTTAAAAGTATCCTATGTTACTCTCCAGCTTCTAAACTACCCCTATACCAATTTTTGTTGAAAGCGGTCCAGGGGTTAGACCGTGAAGAAGGAACAAACAAACTTTCGGATTTATAATGTTATATAGTGGGATATGAAAATTGAAATCTCATTGTGCATGGTCACTGAATTACGCCTGAACGGAATGGACCAATTTTACGACTTCTTTTTTTGTTGTGTTATTGTCAGGAGAAGGTTCTTATACATACATACATACATACATACATATCTTCACGCCAAGTCCCTTACGGGGTAGGCAGAGAGTATCGAGTGCCAGACCTCACGAATTGTTTGTGGTTCTTAGGTTCTCAAAGGTTCTTATGATAAGAAAAATTGGGGAAATTGCAGTAAAATGCAAAAACGATACTTTAAACTCTACAAATTGTTAGTAGTTATTTATGCAAAGCAATATGAAGCTCGCCGCGTTGGCTAGTTTATAATATTAATGAATGTCAAAATATTTATAAATTTCAGCAACAAGTGGAAGAAAGTAGTACAACATATCAACAATATGAAATAAGTAACAATACACAAGTTGAGGGGCAGGAGTATGAAGTGGCCATAATTGAGGATCCAGGAGATACTGAAAGGTGATAATGATAGGTTATAAATAAATACAAAAAAAAGTAATAAAAAAAAATCATGATGGAAATAAGTACAATTGAGTACTTACAGATTTATACCACCACATTACCTATTCCTACTGCCACCCATAACATCAGTGTTGCTTTCCACTATTGTGTTATGGTTCAGGTCGACAAGATAGTGGGTAAAATGACTGGTATTCGGGCAGTCTTAGGTTAGCAACACACCATTACCACCTTAGGTGTATGTATGTAATCTGGACAAAGAAACACAATTAAATTCAAATTTAAAATTGTCTTTATTTCACATTAACCTACAAGAGGCACTTGTGACATGTCTATATAATGTTAAATCTACCACTGAATCGGAACATATAATTTATAGTATTAGTATGCATCTGCAATATTAGTCTCAGAGTGTGATTGGAGACAAACTTATGGCCAACTGCCAAAATTATTCCAAAACTCTATAAGTTTTCAAATATTGTAATTTTAAAGTCAGGAATACCAAAGGGTTATACTATGTAATATGTTTTGTGATTTATGTGTTGTGTAAAGCAAAAAAGTGTCTTTTTGTGCTGTTGTGGTTTTAAAGTATTAATAAATATTCCAGATCCGCAGAATCACAAATAATTACAACAGAGGCTCAGCTGGCTGCGACGGGGACGGCATCCGTGCGTTGGCTCAACCAGAAATATGATTTTGTTGTTCGGAAACTGCAACTTAATTATGGTATGTGTAACCTGTTCCTTGTTCATTCCTTATGTAACCGACTTCAAAAGAGGTGGAAGTTATCACATTGTCGGTAATTATTGGTTATATGCCTTCATTCTCCAAAATGCTCAGATCTGTTATTTTTTGTTTGAAGCGTATTTATATTTAGCCTTATTAAGGTCCTTGGGTCGCCTTTTTTTGCTAGTGCCATTTGTTTTAAGGTGTTAGTTTTAGGCAACTTACCTGGTATTCTGTTTCTTATCTGCTATGTCATGGACTAGAAGGTTGCTACAAATATGTTTTTAATGCAATATCTACATGTTACATTAAATATCTATGGCAGATAAGCAGTTTCTGTTTAAGCTGCAGGAGTTATGTTTCACTTTTATAAGAAACTAGCAGTTTCACGGAGCTTCGTCTGCGTATCTTGACTTCTACTGAATCTATTTTGATGAAATAAAGCCTACGTCACTCAGGGATAATGTAGCATTCTAAAGGTGAAAGAATTTTTTATGTCGGTCCAGTAGTTTCTGAGCCTATTCATTCCAAAGAAACAAACAAAAATTCAAATCCTTCCTCTTTATAATATTAGTATAGAAAACAAGTCGAGTGACTGTTGGATATAATTTTACAGATGCTGGTGTAAAGTTACTACATTCCCCCTCTGGCTGTATACAGTGTGTGTATTTTACAACACCAAGTATGCAGCTCGCTTTCAATGCTGTGCCACAGTTTCTGTGCATTGAGACTGGTGAGTTAAAAATATTTACGAAATGTTTTTGGTGAGAATGTTCATTTGGCTTGTCACATTCTGTGTCATTTGAAAGACTTCTCCCCACAAACTGTTGTGGGTTCCTCAAAATAAGCAAAATACAGGATTATTTAACATCTGTTATATTGGATTTCAGCCAAGTAACGCCTGATTCCGTAAAATAGCAGGTGAAGAAGTCGTCACAACACTGCAAAAAATTTTAGTATCATTTAAAAACCGAACAATTTTTTCATTTTAGAGATGTTTATTTTTTTTAATTTAATTGCAGGTATAGAATTCAACAGTGCAATACCGCTGGTAGGTGGCTCGGAGGGTCCAAGTCTCAAACATAATGTTACTCTGTTTCTGGCCGAGGATGGGAACGGCAAGTCGGTTGTAGTCAGCGCAGGTATGAATATAATTGATGGTGTTTTTAAGAAAGACTGAAGTAAATGAACCTGTACAAATTACACACACAATTTAATCTAATCCTGAAGTAAGCAAATTGTACTACTCTGTCAAGTAAGTATCAGGAAAACATCAATAATACACAAACTGTTTGTTATACATCAAAGTTTATTTTATCACCTTTAAATTCTCAAGTAAGGTTGTCTGGCAGAGATCGCTCTGACGCGATAAGACCACCTTTGTTCACCTAAGTTAAATGCTATAAGTGAAAGAGAGTGTATTATTTTAAATTTTGGTTGGACATTATTGGCTTCTCTATAATCGGCCTTAACACAAAGTTTGAAGATCCTAGCCACAGTTCAATTATGAAACAGTATGGAAACTACCTGCAAATCTTTAATCGGCACCCTCACACAAACATACGCATCGACGAGGCCACACAGCGTTTTACGCAGTGCTGCAGTAGCGAGGGCTGCGTCAAGAGTTAATATTTGTTTCTGAGATCTTCTTGAAAATGTGTCACCCGCTCCCCACTAGAATATTCGGCTTTTTCTAGGATTAACCGCCGCTATAATGACCTTTTTGTAGAATTTGAAAACTACGTAGTTATTCCAATTCAAAAGATATAAAAATACCATGACAACCCTATTGCCTCAAATTAGTGTAGGCAGGTCTTTTATCATTTAGGATTGATTTCCATACTGTTCCATATTTGAACTGTGTTCTAACTTCAAATTTGATGGATTTTCATTAAAACATAACAACTTTGTATTTTTACATTTTTACATTGGTTTATCATTAGACCACAC
>NJDC01008555.1:0-37320 GCA_002245475.1 Calephelis virginiensis
TTTCATCAATGTTGCAGAAACAGAATTCGTAAACTTATTCCTATATTTAAAAAAAATAAGAAATTTATTAAATCTTACGTTAGGTATTTACAAATACGTAGGTATGGTTGATGGTATAAGGATTTCTTCTTGGGGCGGAGCATCAAAAGTTCATCTTCTAGTGCTTGAATGAGCCCAGAAGATTTTGTTTGAAACTTCCATTGAGGCATCCCACGCAAAATCTTTATTAAATACTAGCGGCCCGTCCCGGCTTCGCACGGGTATAAAATATACATATAAACCTACCTCTTCAATCACTTAATCTATTAAAAAAAACCGCATTAAAATTCGTTGCGTAGTTTTAAAGATTTACGCATACAAATGGACAAAGGAAACGACTTTGTATTATACTATGTAGTGAAGTGTCCGGAAATTATATATTTTACGTTGGGTTACTGACAAAAGATATTTTCAGATGGTAATACCTCACTTCCTTCATAATGATAAAAGAATACCTAGACGTATTTTAGCCACAGTATAGCTTTGTTGCTAGTAGGCATTTTGAATTTCGGGCTCCTCGCCTCTATAACCTATATACCTACCAAGTTATATTATATTCCAAGTTAAAATGTTGATAAATTGTCTAGAACAATTTGATAAAGATTGTACTAAGAACATTATTAGTTAAGTATGTGGTTGTCCATTTACTACTATCTTTATATATTATATTTATAATCTTACTACTAAGTTGCATACAATATTACTAATTTTATTTATTTAAAAATAACTTTAGTAATATTGGACTTTTCATTTCCAAGTAACGGTTTACACACACATGCATCCACAAGACACTTTGATGGTGTGTATGACACAATGCTTGTGATGAATGACGTATTTTTTTGGATAAGGATTAACCTTCCGTGTTTATAAAATAACCTTCGCAAATAATGCATTATTTTCAAACAAATTTGGTTAACATAAAAAAAGGTTATAGTGAGCTAACCTTAAAAGATAGAAATGTGCTGTCGCGTACTTTTTTTAGGACTTTTAAAGGGGAGCAATTCTTTAATACATGAATTTTTACGAAACTTTCGCCGTTAACGCAGCGCACGCTCTCAATAGGAAAAAATCCCCCGATTTTAAAACATTTATCATTGGTGCTTCGCTCCTATTGATCTTAGCGTGATGATGTAGGTACCTATAGCTTATAGCCTTCTTCAATAAATGGACTTTCTAACACTGAAAGTTCAAGCAAACAAACAAACAAACTCTTCAGCTTTTTAATATTAGTATAGATAGTTTAGATTTCGGTTCCGAGCTCTTACAAAAAAATATACACAAACTGCTTTCATACCAACTTGCTCATAAAAGGCGAGCATAAAAGGAAAGAAAAAAATCTGGAAAATTAATTTGTCTACACTAAATACATTTAGCGGTGACGTGGTTTTGCACGTTTCCATGTTTATTTTTTTTTATAGTAAGATTTATAAGTATACTTTAATTAAATTATCGCTATTAAAAGTAGCCTATGTTCGTTCCTCATTAAGTGTCTAAATACAAAGTTTCACTGTTATATTTTCAAAAATGACGATTTTCCATACGAACATTCATCATCTGTTTTTACCCCAATTTTCGCTATAAAAAGTAGCCTATGTTCTTTCATTCCTAATAAAGTGTCTGAATACAAAGTTTCACTGTTATACCTTCAAAAATAACGATTTTCCATACGAACATTCATCACCTCTTTTTATCTATTCTCCCTAATTTTTTAGTGATAAAAAGTAGCCTAAGTACGTTCTTTCGTTTATTATAAAGTGTCTAAACACAAAGTTTCACTGTTACAGCTTAAAAAATAACGAATTTACATATAAACAGTCTTCCCCTCTTTTTACCCATTCTCCCCTATTTTTTGCGATAAAAAGTAGCCTATGTTCTTTCGTTTATCATAAAGTGTCTAAATACAAAATGTCACTGCTACAGCTTTAAAAATGACGAATTTCCGAATATTCGTCCCCTCTTTTTACCCATTCTCCCCTATTGTTTGCAATAAAAAGTAGCCTATGTTGTTCCTCAGGGTCTATTTTATCTCTGTACCAAATTTCATAAAAATCAGTTATCTGGTTTAGGCGTGAAAGCGTAACAGACAGACAGACAGAGTTACTGTCGCATTTATAATATTAGTAGGGAAGTAGGGATTTTTAACCAATTTTGCTACTATGTGTATCATATTTTCTTTGTGTGTTTTTCGTTAATGATAAACTGATGTACGTGGTTCATTGTTATGGACTAATTATAAAAAATACTGTTAAATACGAGGGTCGATCCAAAAGTTCTAAGCCCGACCAAGAAAATGAAAGAAATGTGGGTCTAAATTTATTTTTATTTTTCGACATAGTCTCCATCTAGCTCAACACACTTCTTCCACCTGACCTGCAACTTGTTTATCCCCTCGAAAAAAAAAGATTCCGGAAGGTCAGCGAAATAGTCGTTTACTGCGACTATCACCGCATCTTTGGTCGAAAATTTCGAGCCACCCAAGTGTTTTTTTCAAATTTGGAAATAAATGATAATCCGAGGGGGCTAAATCCGGCGAATAAGGTGGATGGGGCAGCAATTCGAAACCACAAACATGGATTACAGACATTGTTTCAACCGAAGTGTGAACACGTGCATTGTCTTGATGAAACAAAACTTTCTTACGCAACATTCCCGGCCTTTTTTCTTTTATTTCTTCCCAGAGTCTTCGTAAAAGGTTACAATAATAACTAGAATTTATAGTTTGACCTTTCGGTAAATAACCTGCAAAAATAATGCCCTTCGCATCCCAAAAAACAGAAGCCATGACTTTGTTAGTCTTCAAAACGGCCTTAGCCTTTTTTGGTGTAGGAGAGTCTGATCTTTTCCACTGTTTGGATTGATGTTTTGATTCAGGAGTATGGTGGTGAACCCAGCTTTCATCCATGGTAACAAATCTAGGCAAAAAGTCCTCGGGACCAGTCTCAAAAAGTTCCAAACAGTCTCGCGAAATTGTGTATCGAACTCGTTTTTGTTCAGCTGAAAGCAACTTTGGGACCTAGCGAGCAGAAACTTATGGAACCCCAACTCTTCCGTTATTATGTGTTGCACCCGGCCATAACTAATGTTTGTTATCTCAGCTATCTTACCAATGGTCAAACATCGGTCACCCAGTACGAGATCACAAATTTTATCGACGTTTTTTTTCGTGGTAGAGGATGTAGGCCTTCCACTCCTAGGATCATCTTTAATGCTCTCACGACCGCGCTTAAACTCAGCTACCCACTTCTTGACACTGGAATACGATGGAGCAGACTCCCCCAAAGTGCTCACCAAATCTTGATGGATGTCTTTTGGTGATAGGCCTTTTTTATTGAGGTACTTAATGACTTCACGGTGTTCAATTTTCTCCATTATTGAAAATTGCGTCAGATTGCTTCAAACAAATAATCACAGAAAATTTATATCGTGCAATATCGGAATGAAACTGCCCACAATAAATCAATATGACACATACTAACAAATGACGGTAGATTTCATATGTCATAGCTTAATGATGATGTCAAAAGATGTCATAGCTCCATGTAGGCTAGGCCACGAACTTTTGGATCGACCCTCGTATTTTTCCTACGCAAATTGTGCCACCCCCGTTTACCCTCATAGGGGTTGATTTTCAAAAAACGCTTTGATATGCATCTCATGATTTGTATTGTAGAGCATTATTTCAGTGTCACGCAAAATATTTTAATAGAATTAAATTTCCCATACAAACTTAGCCACCCCCTTTATTCCCCAATGGGGATGAATTTCGAAAAACCCTGAAATACGTGTTTCATAATTTGTACTAAAAAGCATTAATTCAAAGTTAATTAATTCATTAATTCATGCAAAAATGTGCAATGAAAATATTTTTCTCATACAAACTTTGCCACCCTTTTAGGGGTTGAATTTCCAAAAAATAATATGCCTATGTCCTTCTCATGAATGTAAACTATCTACATACCAAATTTCATAAAAACCGGCTGGGTGGTTTAGGCGAGAAAAGGTAACAGACAGAAAGACAGAGTTACTTTCGCATTTATAATATTAGTGTGGATTTTGTATGTATGGAAAAGTACTGACTCTTACAGCATAGTTTACACTTTCGTAAGAGTCCGTATATAGTTTTGTCTATACACATTTTTTGATACAAACAAATAAATGTTTAATGTTTCAAGTATAGTGCAGTGCTACAATTTGTCGGGTACAAATAAATTATGAATAGGTAAGGCGTTGTTATTACGTAATATAAGGTCTATGGTGTCTATAGGCCACAGTTATCTATTACCATCAAGTGAGGTAGAGATGTTCGCTGTCTTACCACATAAAAAACCTAGATACCATGTAGATAATAATTCGGTATTTACAGTAAGAACAAACAGCTCTAATTGACGTATTTTTATTTAAATATAACATGTATGTACACTAAAGTTATAAAATAATTGTCATGAATTAACTTTTGTCAAAAAATCATTAAATATTTCGAAATAAATGTTTATTGCATGTGCAACAGTCACAAGGAACGTCAGCATAGAAAATTTCGAAACTATTTCATTGGCAATCTGTTGCAGAAAGTTAATAGTCTCTTTCTTCTTTCACCTTGCTCATAGCATATGAAAATAATACCCAAACAAAAATTGTTAATACTAAAAGAAAGCAAAGAGACCACGAAACATTCAAGTCAGTTAAACAAGTCTTGTATCGTAATAAACATTACATTTCGAGGGTTTTCTGTTACATTTACATCGCATTTCGCTCGTGTATATTGAAGATACGGACGGTATTGTAGGTAGTGGTGGTCGCAGAGGTTTCGATATACCCGATGTCAATTTATCAATACTTGCAGATGGCTCCGGTGGTCGAAGACGTCTCTCTCGTTGCATCCTAGCCCTTTCAACTCGCTGAGCGTATTCAACACTTTTTTGTAATCCTGCCAGACTGTCAGTTCGTGCAGGGAACTTTTCTAGACTATTCGATACCTCACCTACTTCGGCGGTATCGGTATCGACAATTTCTTGATGGTCCAAAATCATCCCAATGTTTAATTTAAGATTTGTTGTACCATCTCTGTATATCAGATACACAGTCGCTTGATCTAAAACTCTGAGGGAAAAATATTCATTTATTTTTAGTGCTTTCATTTTTATCTGGAATGGCTTGAACTTTTGCGATAACTTTTTGCTTTTCTCCTTAATGAAGTTGTCGAATTCGATCGCAAGCATTTCTTCGTTGTCCGTCCGTTGTTTGTGGTCTCCTTGGCCGCCGAGTTTTAAAATTTCGGGATCTTTATGTGCCATGTGTGTGTCAATCATGACTTGTTGTAGTACTGGAGGGTCATTCAGCGTGTGCCATTTCCAATGGGAAACTGGGCCTAGTGCTCGGTCGAGGACTATTCCTTCGGTCTGGTTGTATTTAAGCCTGTAATTTTTTTTTATGCAATGAATAAACTGACGAAAGTTTTGGAGAGGTGTAAGTTATTAGGTATACAACCTGCAGTCTTGAGGATAGTGCACGTTGGGACGGGCCGAGACGGTGCGCATCGCAGAGCAATGATCCACCTAGATCGTTTCTTTTATTTTTACATTCTGTATGGAGCAAAGCGCATTGTGCTGGGCCGCATGGCAGTGAATTATTTCGCGCGGCTTCCCTCGCACAGTCTCGTTGCGGCCTATAGTCACCAAAGAGGAGAGTAAAAATAATATTAATCATGTGAAAAGAGGTGCTAATGTCATTTTTACCGCTAAAGTTTTGTACGATAACCACCCGAGGTGCCACTTTCCATACTTGACGATATAAAAGCAGAGTGGCCACTCTTATTTTTTACACTAGGTATTCTTGGTTACCGAATAACAAAAATGCGCCAATGCGAATTAGCCCGGCCCGCTTGAGTGTGCTTTTCAATGCGATGCGCCCCGTCAAAGTGAGCGCTATCCTTTTCAGAAACACGTGTAATATCGAGGTTAACTGATATTCACTATTATTGGGATAGAGTACCCCTATGCCTACCCTACAAAGGACTTGGCCTAAAAATAATACATAGGTAATCATGATTGTGAGAAGTTTTATTCGAATTTAATAACAAGTAGATACATGACGAACGCATTTACCTGTTAGGAAAACAAGTTGCCTATTGCCTATATTCCTGAAATAAAGGAAGGAAGGATAAATATATAAGAAAGTTTAGCAGTTAATATATTACAAATAAAATTTATCTTTCCTCTTTACAATTTAAGTATATATCAAAATATAGCTTTGAATCGAGTTCACAAATTAATACCTTTTAATAGTTAATACCTTTGACTAATCGTTGTTTGGGGTCGTTTTTAGTTGCCTTGGTTATACCGCTGCGAACCTAGTAGCGATGTGGGCGTGAAAATACTTATCTACTTGTAACAAAAACTCCAGCAGAACCTAAGTACGTACCTTATTTTACCAGCATGGTCGAAGACTATGCCGTTGCCCAAATAATCGAATGTTGCTAAAATCGCCAGAGGTCTAGAGCGGCCTCTTTCATCGGGTTCGCCGCTACTGTATATCACTATCCGTTGATGAGTATTATTTTCTAAAAAAAAATTATTATTCTGGACACTAGGAACACTCTGGAATCTAGACAAATTAATAATCCCTCAACAGCCAAAACGTCGTCCAATTACGATTAGAAATCTCGTGGACAAATTATGCCATGTTTTTTACTTACGTTATGGTTTTTGCTAACCACAAATAAACTAAAGTGATCGATTATCCCCTAGGTACGTCAAGAGTATAGTAGTATCTACCATTTTAATTATGCGCTTCAGCTATATTCGTCAAGCTTCGGATATTCGAATGTATTTTAATGATATCTATATATAGAGTTGTTATTACATAATTAATTATTTCGCTTAAATTTACAATAGGTCAGCCAATTTAAAAATAAAAGTAAAAAGTATAAAGCCGAAGCGCATAATTTAAATAGTAGTACTATATGTACCTACTACAGTTCTGTTCTTATCATGAAACATTACCTAACTACTGCCCCAAGGCTGGCAAAGCTTATCTTTGTCAGAATTCAGAATACACAAGCAAGAAAAATAAGTAGATATTTATATTTTTAATCCGGTATGGATAGGATATACGGTACCGAATTATAAAATCTGACGCTTGAAAGTAGACACTCGTATTTATAATAAACTTAAATGGCAATAACTTTAAGAATATACACATTTTTTTAAAACGTTGCAAAAGAAAAGTCGGTACACCTAATATAAAGTGATATTCGCTGCCCACGACTAGCTATATAAAACCTGGGGTCTCACAGTTGCCTTGCCGTCTTTTTACAAATGAATAAGCTCTTATATTGAAGGTTCCCATATCCTAATGTTTCGGAAATATTACCGCCGGCAATAAGTAGATTCCACGGCGGGTTAGTACGAGGTAAAAAAGTCCACGCAAACTAACAGTAGATGATGATGGTATATCAAGATAGAAAGATTTGGCGCGAATTTGGATGTCCGCATGTGCAATTCAGCAGCAGGTATTAATTGAAATAACTCCTCAGAACACTCGCCATGATAGAAGTGATATAAGATACTACTGGCAGTCAATGTCTCTGCGCAAAATCAAAGGGTCGAACCAATTGGAGATACTTTTATCGCCGATTATACAAATCGCTTTACACTGGGTCTCTACTCTGCTGAGTGATCTTGACGAAAATCGTGCTGATAATCGCTGATCAGCTGGTACTTCTTTAGATATCTAAGCAGCTTGCAGTTAATTGTGGCTTCCGCAATTTTGGTTAAGTCATTTTGATAAGAACAAGGAGGTTATTGCTATTGGCCGATAAACATCTTTTAAGGGGTCTGGTGTGCTAAATAAAGCGGTCTTGCGAGATCTAGAAACTATATCTGAGGAATATTAAGAGGAGCCGAAAAATGAGCGTTATAGTCTGTGCCAACTCAGGGGCACATATTTTTATTACAATCGGGGGGATATTGCCAGAACCACTTGACTTAAAGATGTATAAGGAAACAAGCACTTTATGCTCTGTGCTTTGAAGGAGTTTCACTTCTACCAATGCTCTCTTTTACCGGGGCATGGTAGACTGGGTTTCCTTGATCACCCAAAGTCGAGTTAGACGCGAAAAAAAAGACAAGAAGTCCGGCTTTCTCCTTCGCATCGTGCGCAGCGAAACGTTATCCCTTTGAAAAGGTGGCAGATAAAGCTTACAGAAATATCCCTGAACAGACTTGGCGAGAAACCAGGGTTCTTTAGTTCCTAGAAGAATTTGAGATAACCCAATCTGTTTTTTTTATGATATTGGAAGGCAAACAAGCAGACGGATTTCCTGATGGAAAGAAATTCACGACGCCTAGAGACACCAAAGATGGTAATGGTGCGATGCCAACCTGAGACCGGGATGTTAGGCCTCGAGCAAAAGTTAGTTTACCGGCTATCTTACCCTACGAACCGGAAGACGTCATGACATTGCGGCAGGAATAGGTAAGGCGGTGGTACCAATCCGGCTGAGTCGCTGCGAAACTCTACCACCTAGTACGAAACTCTACCACCTGTTGACCTATAGTGCCCCATTTGACCCCAACGAGTTTGAACGAGTTGACCCCGAAAATAGTGGGAAAGGAATACCGAACTTCGAATCAAGCAGTGACCTGAATAACCGAAACTTTGACAAGGTAGTTATATGGGTATGAGATCAGCAGAAGGTGCACCAGGGAATGATCTTACACATCTAGGATTCACGTAAGCGAGGTGACCAACTATGTCAGATCTTATGCTAAGATAAATTCGTGGACAGTAGGGTTACTCTTAAACCTTGATTCATGCAATGTTGGAAATTGGAATCGAGTATGTCATTCTTGGTTCTCTTGAACACTATACAGGTGAATTGAAAAATGATATCGAGATTCATGAATAACTCTACCGACTACGGAGTGTGCATTTTGAATACTGTACAAATTGTGGTCGGGGCGACAAATAATCTAAATGTCTCTAGTAATAGACTAGTTCAATCATGAACTAATTCATAATTCAACTCGCGCCTTACCGATTTTCGGGAGGCTCTCTGCAACACTTTTTGAGTATCCTACACTACATCATTGAATACAAAATTACTTAGGTACCTTCGGCGTCATAATAATCAAGAGCTAAACGCCCGTTTCTGTAAAACCATCTCCCTCTTCCATTGTCATCGAACTCTGCTAATTTCTCGCCGGAGTCATAAAGCATCAACTTTTTACTTTTGTTATGCTCAAACCAGTCAAATTCAGGACGAGCTGGCCGCATATGATAGACATTCATCTGAAAATATCATCCATTTGGATCCGTTTTACATGTCTCTGTGTGTGTGTCTTGTTGTTTTTGTTCGAAAGCTTATGTGATCAAAGTGGTTCTTAGCCACATTACTAATATAGGCAATGTCGGGGTTTTTTCAAAATTTTTAATGAATGTAGCCAGCCATGGACCAGCGTGTATAGGTAACGCAACTGTTTACTTTTTTCCTTGCACATGCAGATACAGGATGCTATTGGCAACATTTTTGTATAAAAAAAAATAACTGCAGTAAGACTGCCTTGGGTAGTTAAGGTCATTGTCTCGTAAATATATCCAGCTGCATAAGTTTTGCAGTTTAGTTTAAATTTTAAGACGGTTTGTGCGGAAATATTCGCAAGTACAGTTCAATGTACATACGTATCTTCACGTCAAATGTCTTGCGTGGCAAACAGAGAATATCGAGTGCTAAATGTCACGATTGTTGCAGACTTGTCCAGGTCATCGAAGCTAGTTTTGGACTTTATTATAAATCCCAAAACTGCTTATCCTTATTAAGAAAGTTCGTGCAAAATTTTTGTGAGCAACCAATTATTCATCTTTGATTCAGAATGAGATTTAAAAAAAACGGAAAAAAGCCAACATTTTTCTTCCCGTACAAATTGCCTCTGCTAAAAGATGTCAGGCGGATCGAAGTTCGCCGGGTCGGCTAGTTTTTAATAGAAACTGTTTGTATTTTAGCAAATATGAACTTAAAATCTTGAACCAAACTTACCTTTCGAACAACTTTCTCTGTTGGTAACATTGTCCATCCTTTTTCGATAAACGTACGATCGGATAACGCGTAACGTATTATACCTTTAGATGTTTCATGGTCTTCCTGAAATGATTAAATAAGTAATGAATTGAAAATGAAAACGACAGTTGTTTATTTACGCAATACGTGTGTTATTGAGGTGTTACAAACATATTTAAGTATATAAATTTATTCTACCACATTTAGGTGTGCAAATATTTTAATATTTATAAAAATATTATTTAATTAATTTTAACATTTAACCAAATTATTTATATTTACAACCAGTTTAATTACTTTATAACTGTAATTAAATTATTCTTCTCTTCCGAAAATAAAAGAAGAATAATTTAATTAAATTAATATTATTCTTATCATCCGTATTTAAACTACCACCGTTTCCAAACCTAGCCAGTCAGAAGAAACGGCAAAACAAACTCCGCGGCAACCAGGACTTTTAACCATTCTGAAATAATAGTAGTGATTTTATAGCAATAAGCATTCTATGAACTGGACAAAGATTAATAAAAAAGGATTTTTTTTCACTACAAATCACATTTTGTAGTAGGTACCTATCGTAGGTATACATACGAGTAGTAACTCTATGACTTAATACTAAAAACATCTTAGCTAGCTCTACACGAAATTGCAATATATTTAAAATTTTATTTGCCAGGGATTTTGGGCAAGTACGAGTACGAGTATGTGTAACAAAAACACAAATGTTAAATTTATATCAATAGCCTCATATGGTAAAAATGTATTATGGGTAAACAGAGAAATGATGTTGAAAGTGTATAAAGGGTAAATAATAAAATATTTTTAATATATACTTACTACAAATATGAAAGTCTGTCTGTCTGTTGCTCTTGCAAGACTAAAACACTGAATCAATTATGATGCTTGAATAGCGACACCGGTTGGCTAAGCTATAAAAATAAATAATAATAAAATATATTGTGGAAAGTATAAGTGTTTCTAAATAAATTGTATGAAGAATGGAATTCCACCAAGCACCGACGATAAGAGGTATAGAAACTAATTATGAAGAAATTTGGTAAGTATGTACCTATATGTTACCGGTCAAACCCGATTTCAGGACAAACTAGTTTTGTCTAGGCTAAACTAGTTCGTCCTATACACTATCGGATGAACTGGTGTAGCCTAGGCTAAACTAGTTCGTCCTAGCTCCAAAAGGAAAACCAGTTTAGGCTAGGCCAAACTAGTTCATCCTAATATAAGTACGCACACACCCAGGATGATCTGGTGTGGCCTTGTTTAAGCATTTTAGAATACCTGGAAAGGCAAAACAAATTAGTATTTAACATTTTTAAAATATTTATACGGGATACTCACGATATGTTTTTATTACGTATACTGGCCAATATAACGGCCAACCCATTACAAAATAACTGATTCTGTGGAGACGAGACTTATGCACAACAAAATTGTTTTTATTCCTCCTGTTTACAGCATGTACATCACAATCTTTCTTAAACATATTTATATTTCTATGGCAATGTAATAAGTTTTCAAAAATATATTTAGAAGTCATCGTAAGGATATTTATTTGTTTAAACTTTTCCCTCGATTAAACTATTGGGCCTGTGTCATTAATTGCTCGTATAGCAAGAAAAATATTGTGTTTACCTCAATCGAGTTCTCCCAAAGAAAAATGGTATAAGACATGACGCTGTGAAAGTAACTAAAATAAACAATTCCATCGGTGTCGACATCTGTCTATCTGCTTAATTTTTTAATAGCGTAAGCTGCTGAACTCAATCTGAAGTCAAGCTTTGCAATGTGCGGGCCCCATTGTAACTTTTTATAAACAGTGATTACTAAAAATGTGGTGGAATCTACTAGTTTTTTTTATTTAAAAAGAGATTGCTTGAATTGAACCAGTCATAATAGATATAAACAAATAGTTAACTTCGTTAATCGTTAATCCGCTACAAAAAAATTTAGCTTCGTTAAACGTTAAAGCGTTACATTTCAGAAGAATTAATGCAAGTTAACGTTAATCGTTAATCCGTTAATATGTGTAGAATTACGTTTTTATATCGTTGCGTAAGTAAACTTATAAAATTTGTTGGTTTAGGTTCTGGAAGTTAACAGGTTAGGTATAAAACAAAATACTTGTATAATTCAAGTGCGTAATTTAATCGTCGGGCATAAGGTGCATATTCCCCTTCATGAACATTAACATGTTGAAGTTCTCGTCTGAAAGCGAGGCTCGTTTTGGTGTTAAAATGTCTTTAATCATGGAAAACAGACGTTCAACTGCAGCGCTTGATGGTATAGCAGTATTGTATTTAATAAATAGATTTATGAATATCTGTTCCCCGAGGAATGCAGCATCGTTGAACGAGTCTTTTGATTTTATGTCAAGCCACATTTTAACGAGACTTTGCACTTTACACTCTTCTTTATCAACACGCAAATGATCACTGACAGTAATTTATAATAACAACAAACAAAACATTCGTCACTCTAAGTAATGAAATGATCAAAAAATATCTTCGCAGTTTTCTCACTCGCATGTGCCGGCAAAATATATCTAGTTTTGTTTTTGTGTCACGCGCTATTAACGGAAGTTAACGTGTCCGTTAACATTTTTAAAAGTTAACTTAAAAGTTAATTCGTTAATCAAAATGTTAACTTCGTTAATTAACGATTAACGGATTAACGACTTAATGCCCAGCTATGGAACCAGTGTACAACTTTTGAAATCGCATCATTCGTACCAAGTTGTTTCTTTTCACTTTAAATAATTATGAAGGGTCATCCGCAAATCTATGTCCATGTTTATCCCTTACGTGTTAAGGCAAGTCATTGCTATATATAAGAAACAAAAAAAGGTCCAATCGTAACAGCAGCCTCTGTCGATTTCAGCCTATTGATCACAGAGACATCTTTGAATATGTTGCGACTGATAGACAAAATGAAGTCTATCTCGTTTTTTGCTGACACATCCGGGCTAATCCAGGTCCATTTACGATGTAGCTATTTCTGAAGAAGGAATGCAGTTTTGCGTTGAAGTCGGCCATCACAACCGTGGTGGTGGTATGAATGGCTTTCGAGATGTCCTAGTACATCGCTTACACCTCGTCCTGAGAGTGCGCCGAAGTCAGGGCGTAGACCTGTATGATCTTCAGCGAATACCTTTTGGTAATTCTGAGTATCAGGTACGCCACCCTTGTCGTCACACTCCCGATCGCCTCCACGTTGTTAATGAGTGTCCTCCGGAAGATAAACCCGACCGCGACAAAGCTCTGGAACAGGACGTCACCTTCCCGGTGGTAAAACAAGTTACCGGACTTGAGGATTATCGGGTCCTCTCCCTGTCTTCTGACTTCAGATAATCCCACAACGTCCTAACATAACTTGTCCAAACACTCTTCCAACTCCTAGATTTTCTCTTCAGTCCTTGTTTTTTGGTCCAATGAAATTAATTAATGACTTAATTAAGTAATTATAGTCTAATGAAAGTTGCTTGTAAAACGCATTAATCTTATCTCCACTGAACCAAAACGCATTAAAATCATTGTTCTCAACAAAGATAATTGTCGTCCTAACATATAATCACTGTTCGCAACGTGTGTCATTGTCTGCAACATCGTTGTTGCTGACAATGGTGTTACCAATAATGATACTTTTGTAAAAACATGTTGGAAAATGTTCAAGAACAATAATTTAGAATATGTGCTGAACTCATATAAATTATCACATAGAAGTTAAGTTCACTAGCAAATTGTGACCGCAGAACCCTTTTAGATTGCAAATTAGAGATCAAAATGTCAATAACGATTAAAATGACAAAATTAAAAGAATCCAATTTAACATTCACTAGTTCCAAATCCAACACGCGTATCCTGTTTCATGGCTGCCGGTCGAAGGCGAGGGTTGCAGGAGGTAGTATATACATCACAAAACGTGCATAAAAAACATTCCACTTCACCAATTTTGATTCAAAAGATCGTGGGTGACTAATGACGCAAGTTTTTTGTACATTTTTCAACATTTTTTATTTTTGTAATCGTATGTTTCTTAATGTTTAATAGTCACAAAGATGCATAATTTCAGTATAAATCCCAAGCCAGTATAATGAAAATTCTGTATGGAATAATACATTTTTATTTTAAGTAAATTGTCAAAAACTACCTACTTAAAACGACATGAATAATAATGGAATTTTAATTGGTTTTATTTGGAAATCTTATTTATTTATTACTTAAGCCAAATATTGATTAAGAGTAGTCATCTAGGTAAGTATGTAAAGAAATAATATTTGACCAGAAATACTTTACAAACACTGAATTATTTTAGGAGACATTATTTTTTTGGCTTGAGGAGAACCACCCAGCCGTAGCCCGTAATCGCATGCAACATCTAATTTATTTCTAAAGTGAGTAAAAAATGACATCTCCGGAGGCAGTTTTTATAACATGGTAAGTAATGCCAAATTAATAAAATAGGTAGGTACCTCAACTTTCTTTGCTTTCGACATTTTTGTAAAACAACTAGTAACAAAAAAATTAGTTAAAAAATCCAGTCAATGAAGAAATATTTAAAAATAATGTCTTGATTAAACTATGACTATAAAAGTCAAAAACAAACAAATAAACTAAAATTGTCATAATATAATCGCAATAAACAAAAAGTTATGGTCACGAATAGGTTCTATATTAATTAACATATTTTATAGCTACGTATCTATCTAAAGAGGTTGGTTATTAAAAATTAGGTCAAAAGTTTATTTCTTAGTTTTGATGATGATGATCAGTTTGGCGCAACTTTCATATCAAAAAACAAAAAAATAAGTTTGCTATGTTTTTTATTCGCCCAAATCATATGGCACTAGTTGCGATATATCTGAATGCATTTAGACTTACTTTCAAATTATACGGGTTATACTTTTCCAAGTAAACTTTATACAAATTCGAGTTTGCTATGTATCTATGGAAGTCCCGCCTCTTATTACGTATTACGTAGTATTTATATACTCTTTGATGATGATTTTGATTTTGATGAATACATAAGCAAATCACTTAATCATTTAAGTGATTTTACATCTTAAAAAATGTTTTAGACAAATAAAAAAGTATTGGTTTAATATGACGCTTTTGGTTGACGGGTCTCAAAAATAATGGTACCTACCCATTCATTGGTAGCTTTCATAGAAAACGATTCTATTGACGAAATTTGCTATTGTTTTTTTTTATCGAAAACGCTGTTCTTGGCAATTGATTATACTTTTAAAAAAACACATATTCGAATTGATGAATTTGAAAAATTGTTTGTAAAAGCTCTTATAAATCAAATTACTTACATTAGTGCTAACCAAATCAATTACGAAACATACTTAAGGGACTATTAAAGGGTTTCTACAGGAGAGCTAAATAATTTTAATACGAGAACGAAGCCGATGTCAAAAACAAGTAAAATAAAAAAACCGTTGTGGTACTCACAAAACTTTTTGCAGTTAATAAAGTAGTCTTTTTTTGTACATCTTGCTCCATGTTTTCTATGGGTGTTATTTTGCTAATTTTGGAAAACTCAATTTCTGAAGCTACCGTTTGAAATAAAATTGGAACTCTTTTTACATTTCCTGTAGGAAGATTTTCTAATAGCGGAGGATTATACTTGCATATTTTTTCTCCTTTAATTATTTCTTCTAATTCAGTGACCTCCTTTTTTGTTTGACTGTGAACACTATCAAGTTCAAAATCGCTTGAAGTGCACGAAGTTTCTTTTACGACGAGACGTTTCAAAACTTTCTCAGCATGTAGTGATGGTTCAGTTTTCTTTGTAGTATCAGATTGTTGCGGCATATCTTTAACCCTATCTGACCTTAATTTCACAAGCTGCGATATTAAATTATCGGGTGATGGTTTTTTGACAGGGATTTGATCTATTTTCAATTGTTTTGTTGTTGACTTTTCCTCTTTCTTTGGCTCATTTTTGACTGGCATTGCTTCTGGTTCCAGTTTTTCGGTTTGTTTTATTTTTTTATACTTGATTTTTCCATTTTGTTCTGTCTTCTTTTCTAAATGGTCTTTTGATTGTTTTTCTTCTTCTTTTCGTTCTTTTCTCGATTTAACAATTTTCGAACCTTTTTTATGTTTAACCTGTTCAGATATCTTTACTAACATATCTTTTTCATTGTCGCTAAGACCATCAGGTTTCATGAATTCTTGTTTTTGTTCTCGCGCTTTATTTTCCATTTTTTGTTGTTGCAGTTTGGCTTTACCTTGTTGATTCGGTTGTGTAGATTCGTCCTTTAGTTCCTTACTTTCCTTTTGTTCCTTAGGTGACTTCTCTTTTGAATCTGTTTGTTTTATTTTGGTCCCCATTACTTCTTGCTTCTTTAACTTTTCTATATCTTGAAATGTTTTTAGTTGAGACATTTCACTACTTTGTTCCTTTGTAGATGCTTTTTTAAGTTCTTCTTCCTTTTCAGGTTTAGTTTTCTCACCTTCTGTTTCAGCAGTAAAGTCTAATTTTTCTTCCAATCGTCTTTCCTGCTCTGTACCTACATATTGTTTTTCATCTTCAATTTTTTTATATTTCTCACTTTCAACTGAAGTTCTACTCATTTTGGACTTCACACTTACTCTATCTTTTTCTTTCTGTTTTTCCGCAGCCAGTTTTTTGGATGAAATTGAAATCAAGGGTATTTCTTTCACATCTTTGGCCTTTTCTAGTTGAGTTTCATGCTTCATCTCTTCTTGAGCTATTCTTTTTCTTTCTATCTCTTCTATCTTTTTCTTACGCTGTTCTTCTTTAGCTATTTCCATTTCATATTTTACTCGTAACAAATCTTGAACTTCACTTATCAACTCGGACGAACTTTTTTGAGTTTTTAGACGAGGTTTTTTATCTTCATCCTTTTTAAGAAAATGATATCTAAATTCTGAAGACATTTGTGGAGACAATGTTTCTGAACTATAACTGCTGAGGGAACTTTTTCTCTTTTTTTGTTGTTCCAAAAAAAAATGGCTATGTTTTTGCAAATTATCATCACTTTTAATGCGTCTCCTTTTTATGATTTCTTTTTGTTTTTTTTTAGAAATAATGTTTTCTTCAGAGTATGACTCATTTATCATCGATGTTTTCAATATGTGTGGGGTATACTCCTTATAATGAAAGCTTAAACTATCAATTTCAGAGGCACTTTTTATTTTCAAGTTTATCATGTCCAAAGTCTGTAAGGAATCAGATACATAAGTGTTAATATTATTGATATTGTTTGGTATTTGAGGTCCAGATGGTTGTCCAGATGATTTAACGAATCTGATACCGAAACCAGGCGCATCCTTTGAATTTGATTCGGTAAATTGTCTTTTATACTTAAACATTTGATCTATCGCTGGATCTTTTGGTATGGAGGGTTTAAGCTGAGTTTCCATGAATGAATCTATATTAGGTTTTAAGTTAGTCGTGCTAATTAATTTTTCACGCTCAATTCTTTTAGTTTTGAATAACTCTGTTGCTTTATTTTGTTCACCATTTTCATAATAAGGTAGCGGTATTTTAGATTCTATAAATGTTGTTACTTCTTTGTGATCAGTATCTTGATGTTGAGTAAGTTTCTTTAATACTTCTTGAATTTCGCTAGATTTTAAGGACTTTGTTTGTTCAATTTTCCCTTCGTGTTGAGCTTTTTGGTCTTGACTGTCAATGAAAAAACTTCGAGCATGAGAAACATTATCATAGCATTGTTGACACGATTTTTTATCACGTTGTGCTTTTTCACGGCAACGATGACAAACGTAAAATAAGCCATCAAGGTTTGCAATAGCTTTGTTTTGTGCTTTCCTCCTTTGCTCAATAATATACTTACATCTTAAACAATTTACATTTTTTTCTAAAAAAACAGTGATTATTAGTAAAACAGCAATAAACATTGTTAATATACAAGTTAAAATCTTCTAAATTTTAATTGGTATGGGTTCATTAAAATGAATCAATTTATTACTCACCCGCTTCAGTATCATTATCCGTAGTTGTTGTTGCAACGTTATTTCGATCGTGCATACTGAAAAGAGATAATATAACATCGTAATATAAGAACGTATAATCGTTGATAAATTATTTAACATTTAGGTTTAATAAAAGAAAAAGCATGGTTGTCAAGTTCATCAATTGAATAATTCAGACAAACCCACAGGACAAGCCTATTGTCACATCATTTACGATCTACATATACCTATATGATTCAATATCTTTTCTTTATTATTTTATCAGCTCATTATTGTGTTGTTTGTAGTCAACGTATGTCTGTAATACAGGCTTGCTCTAATTTTATCTTCCAGGATATTCCTTAAACTGAAGCACAGTCGCACACGCAAGTATTTTCGAGTTTTTACAACCTTAACCCTATCCTCAAAAGAGGGAGGGGAGTAAATTTAGACAAGTAGAAATAAGTTATGCTAGTAATTAACAAAACTGTAAACTTAATATATTGAAAAGCTAGAAATTTGGATAGGAATTTCCAAAGGCATTGCTATACAATTTCCAATGGACTTCGTGATTACTCAAGAAGTGTCTGTCTACATCTAGTGTTGAAAATTATGTGAATAGAAAATTTAATTCACGCAAATTGGAAAATCGAATCGCATTTTAGATACTTACTCTTTAACATAATACTAGCAAATATTTAACATTTAGCTAATAATAAACAACTATTTCATCGGATTAATTGATTTTTTTGGAAATAAATGTTAATATACTGCCAGTAGGTACACAGTATTTTTTGTTATGATATTGGAAGGCAAACAAGCAGACGGATTTCCTGATGGTAAGAAATTCTCGCCGCCTAGAGACACCAGAGGTGGTAATAGTGCGTTGCCAACCTGAGGCCGGGATGTTGGGCCTCGAAGTTTACCGGCTACCTTACCCTCCAAACCGGAACACGTAATGACGTTATGGCAGCAGGAATAGGTAAGGTGCTGGTACCAATCCTGGTGAGTTGCTCTACCACCTAGTCAGATGTCACGGTGTTAGCGACGGTAAGCCTATGCTCGCCTTTTACGAGCTGCCTGGCAGGAAGGCAGATGGTTTATTCTGCGAAGGGGCCCGGACCAACACGGGGAAAGTAGGTAGGTAGGATCTACAATCAAGATTAGGTACCTAAAATGACATACCTATCCGATTCCAATTTCCTATTTGTGTGAAATCGAGATTCTAGAGTAGCCCTACTGGTTAGCTAAGTTAGGGATTTAATGTTACTAGTGGTCGGCCATTGATCGAAATTCGACAAAAATACATTTTAATATCTTGTTGATAAAAACGCCATGTCATTTCTCAAGACCAACTACTGTTTTTCCAAACTTTTTAGTGCGCCATCTGTGATCTTTTATCGTTATCATCAATTATTTTTTTTGAGTGTGTCAAATGCATGGTAGTGTGGGTAATGTTTCATTTATTGATAACCATTATTATTGAAAAATATTAGCGTTCTTGCACATCTCCTACACATAAACTATAAGTGTGCCAAATTTTATGCTCCTGCGTCCGCGCAATTTTCGTAAAAAGGGGTCGAAAGTTTTGGCGTCACGTATTAATATATAGATTAAATGTTTCTCTGTTAATTTTCACTGGGAATAATTTGGTTTCTAATTCGCAAATTTTAAGTAAAGTAAAGCAAACACAAAAAGTCGATGTTTTTATGTTTAAAAAACCCACTAGGTTTTGCTTAAGACGTGTATATTAGATCATAATATAGGTATAAAACCTACGCGTATAATACCTTGCTATAAATTCACTGACGGTGGAAGCTCGATGTATCCATTTTAATAAATAAAATTGCCGTTACATTTGTTGAATACTCATTGCTCGTTATTAGATTTAAATGGTTACTCACATGCTTAACGCGGTAATTAAAAATTGGTCGCAAATATCAAATTAATATTTTCTCTTAAAACGTGTAAAATTAAAATATATTATCAATTAAATCAGCCTACAAAAATATACGTAAAACCGTAACAAATAGTTTTGACAAATAATTATTGTAGTGATAAATATTGCACGTCTTTTTCCAGTGTTTACACTTTGTTCTTCTATAAATATTTTCCGAGAAGGTTTTATCAGATCATGTCAAATTACTAATTATTATTAAGTAGTTTTCTCTATAGTATAACTTTTCTTGGCTTTGAGTACCTAAGTATTAAACGAAGTTAGTTGCTATCTACCTCAGACCTATACAAAAGTATGTATATATTTTATTGGTCTGAGCTGCTACGTACACCTAAATATTTTTCATTTGAATGTACGGAGAAAAAAATAAAGCATTTGAGTAATTCACCAACCTAAGACATAAAATTAAATATTTTAAGCGCATCAAATAGCGTAAGACGGACTTAAATTTCAATAAGTACCTACTTACCTAAATCATACATGTGCTCAAAAAATAAATATTTTCCCCAATTGGGATTCCATTAGATCCAGACTGTGTCATTGCCACCTATGGAAGTCCAGGGAACCACCTCGGAAGTACGCTCTTTCAAATTAAATAAAATGGATCAAGTGCGAATCGGTCTCGCCCATAAAGGGTTCCGTAGCAACAATCATTATAACATTAAAAATCTTTCACTTCACTCATTTTGTATTTTATTTGCAGCGGCTGCAATTTATAACACTTCTACAAATCTCCCGATTCTAAACTTTTCACCGTTTTTTCTTAACATATCATTTTCGAAGACCTATCTAGATATAGATACCTCAAACTAACGGATTTGATGAAAAAAATATTTGAGTTTTAGTTCTAAGTACATTTGGGGAAAACCCATAATTAATTGCTATTTTCCTATTATTGTATGAAAATCTTAATTGCTGGTCTCGTGAGTTTTGAAATAAAACTGCAGTTCTACAACCGCGGTGGGTCCACAACTAGGAGAAAATAAAACACTATGCACGCAGGAAGGAATTCTTCGTAGGAAGCAAGAATTGCGCGATCAATGGTTAATAACTTTCCTTTCTTTGTTTTTGTTTTTACTGGGTTTCACAGATATACCTAATCTGTGTAAATAAATACGTTTTCGGTCACGAATAGGTCATATTTGGTAAGTAATTACAGCATTTGGTCATGCTCTTTTGGATATTTCCAAGCCTTAGGCCAGCCAGCATACAGCTTTTAAAACTAGGATGTTAGTATTGTCACAACTTTAAAAGAATACTTTGGTATTTGTGTCAGATCCTTTATGATTCCGATCATGATGACATTTTTTTTAAATTACTGTGTGGTGTACTTTTACTTTTAAAGAGGGTGGAAAATACTTTCTTAGATTTCTATATTAATAAAAGCATTTTAAAAAATAATAAAACATTTTTGTAAAAAATTAATTTATTTTTGTAACTTGAACAAAATTAATCTTTTTTTCTTTTGAATAAATTCAGCAATTTTTGCCGAAATGATACAGGTGCTCCAGTACTTTTTAAGACCAACTGTTTTGTACAAATATTATGTAATGGTCCAAATGCTAACGCTACAACAGTGCAGGCAAGGCATATAACATTGTATGGCATACTGAAGTCAGGTGTAGGCAAAGACACCATTGCTCCGTTGGTTCTGAAGGTTATTGGATACCCTGAAAAAAAATATATTATTTTTATTTGACTAATGGATTGTGAGAACTACTGTTTTAAAAAATAAAAAATTAAAAAATAAAGTGTATAAGGATGTAGGTAGAAGGAATGATTTTACTAATGTTGTAAAACTGAGAGGAAAACAAATTTTCAACAAACAAGCTTTCACTTCTAATGCATTATGGAACCATTTTATTACTTTTTTATTTTGAAGCCCTGTCACTAATGGGGTAAGCAGACAGTATTGTACGCCAAATGTCACAATCATTGCAGAACTGCCTAATTTTCTTTCACTTTCATTATTATTATCATCTTATTTATCAACCAATTAAAAAACTTTTTTACAAAAATATACATATTAATTTGTTATCCCTTTGACCTACTTATACCTGTGCCCTGCTCCTGTAAGCCTATGATATAAAAGAGTTTATTTTATTACAATTGAAGATATAGCATTTTTTGAGGAAGTGAAACTTATTATTGATATAAAGTTATATATGATCAACAGCCAAGTGTAAAACTAAACTGTGAAACATACTAAGTTAAAACCTATGATTTTGCATACATACATATATCAATTTCTGTTGCTTTTCAAGATACAGATAGTAATTAAATTAATATCTATTGTTAGGTTTGAACTGACTTTAATTTGTTTGCAGTGTTTTGAGTACTAAATTTTACAAACCCTGCCAACCTGCCTAGTTTGCTCTTCATTAATTCCTCACATAAATACACTCTGTTTTCAGAGACTCTTGTCTCAACTATTAGATTAAACCTTAGTGATTTGATTGTGGTATGACAGTCAAGGTATAATAATGTATCCAATTCATATTTATGAATTGAACTGTACAATACTACTATTTAAATTATGCGCTTCAGCTTTACACTTTATACCTTTATTTTCAAATTGGCTGACCTAACCTAAATTATGTGTAATGACAACTCATAGATATCTTTAAAATACATTCGGATTTCCAAAGCTTAAAATTAATAACATATTTTAACAAAACATGTATACTTACACGACTGAGAAGCATTTATAGTTGAATCAAATGTGCTTCCTGTTATTGGTAGACTAGTATAATTTCTGCCAGTAGGAAGATTAGCAGAAATTAAAGCTGATCCAATGTAGAATCCATGATTAGCATCTGGAGGATATTCTTGCCATTTCAAAAATACAAACTCAAAGTCTATTGTTATAGTTGTTGTAGATTTTGGAGGTAGTCTTAGGAAAAGCTCAAGATGATATGGCTTCTGTCTACTTCTCCCAGGTGAATAATACTGGGATAAAATCAGCTTACTCTCAGCTTCACCATTGACTCTTAAAGAACTAAGTTGAATAGGTAACCACCATGGAGCATTTTCCAAAATAATCACATCAATATGTGTCCAATAATTATTTGTTAATTCCGTTACTATGCCTCCAAATTCTTTACCATAACCAAGAACATATCTATTAAAGCTTAATGGTGGGGGTATTGTTACTAAATAATTGTTCTTTCCTTCATACTTTGCTGCAATATTTATCATGACACCATCAGAACTTACATCGTAAATTGCTAAAGTAGTCTCACTTCCACCTCTCTGTGAATGCGCAACTGAATCAGGCTCGGGGATGAGTTTGAAAGGGTATGAAGTGTTTGAGGTGGTATCAACATAGATCTTACTTGAAGAAGCCAAGGGACAACCTCCAGGCAAGCCTTGGCCAAACAACTTCCTTAATGACCAGTCTACACTATTTATTATCTTATAGTCATACACTAAGGAAACTGTTTGTTTTATTTCTGTACTGGTCTCTAAGCATCCATCACCTTTACACATTTTTCTCATATGCACTCCTATTGAGTGATAATTTGTATTGTGTATCATTCTAGAGTTTAATAGTGAAGAAAATCCATAACTTGATTCACATGGCAATAGCTTCTTCCAAGGAGTCAAATTTTCTGTGCAAACAATTTCTCTAGGAAGTGACGCATACCTTAACCGTGAAGTGACATTTTGTTTAGACTTTACTGCTGCCGCACCTAGTGGCCACATAGCCATTTGGGGGGTAATAGTGTTATATTTTTCAATAAAATTTAAAGATGCACAGAAAAGGCCAGAGAGTGTGGAACTTAGCTTTTTCCATTGGCTGTCTATATCAACTACATCAGGAGAAAACCAAGCATATAGTTCAGCACCAGGTGCGGCATCCAGGATTGGATAACCCCATTGATTATGTTTCCACTGTCCTTCAGTTAATGTTAGGTGAAGTTCTTCTACGTGGTATCGTGACATTATTTCTCCCAGTGGCCGCGACGCCAAATATGAATGCTCAACTAAAAGATAGAAAGCAGATAAATTATAAATAAAATACTTCAAAGCTACTAATTTGTTTGAATCTTACAAGGCAACAATACTCACAAGACTCTCCATCTACGAGAGTAATAAAATTGAAATTCACGTAAAGATGAGAAGGTGGCAAAGGTTTAATAAAAATTTCTTCTTTGAAGTCATCACTTCGCACTACACTAACAGAGATTAAGAATTTGATAAAAAGTAATATAGTCCCTTTCTTCATTTGAAGAGTTTACATCAATCTTCTATATAATGGAATAAATATTTCAATACTTTATTAGTGTAAACTATTGAGACCGCGTAAACTTATCTCTATGATTAGGAATCCATGAATACAATTTATCTATTACTCTTTGAAATTCTGAGATATCTTTTTTTTACACATATTTTTGCCACACGAATGTTTATTCAAACGAAAAGTTAATTACAATTTACAAATTTAATTGTAGTGCTAACTGCTAGATAAGTATTTTTTTCAGTTTATTTTGACACTGCTCTGCAAAGAGTATATAAATCACAGACCAATTAGAGTACTACTATAAATACTACGTAGGTAATAAGAGACGAGACTTCCATAGATACATAGCAAACCCGAATTTGTATAAAGTTTACTTGAAAAAGTATATCCCGTATAATTTAAAAGTAAGCCTAAAGGCATTCAGATATAAGGCAACTAGAGTCATATGATTTGGGCGAATAAAAAACATAGCAAACTTATTTTGTTAATTTTTTTATATCAAAGTTACATCAAACTGCTGCACTGCACTGCTCTCTGAAAATATGAGATTGACATTTGACAATTGGCATTTGATAAAAGGCAATTGGCAGTGAGTTTTTCAATTAAAAAATAATAAAAAATCACTATATAGATTGGTCTCCAACCTATCAGTGAATTTCAATAAATAATTACGAAATTATGCAATTGCCAAAAATGATGCACAAAGAAACTCATCACATTAGCTCAAAATTGCTAAAAATTAATAGTATGTATTATTACTTCATCATTTTAATTTGGAGTCGCATTAAGCATAAATAAGAGAGGGTGCGTAACGAAGACTTCCTTTATGGACAGTTACTTTACTCTTTGGCGAAGACTTTCTGTTGTTGCGCACGTATAGTCATTGCGTATAGTCGCAGAACGTTACCTACTCACAGAACAACTACAGTACTCCGACCTCGTACTAAAATACCGTACTTTTATACCAATAATAAAGAGAAAAGATTTATTTGTTTGTGTTGAATAGGCTTCGAAATTACTGGACCGATTTAAATAAAAAACTTTCACCATGGGAATCCTTTTTTAATGTCTGGAAGATCCCCATGAAACCCACCGCTCTTGGGGGCAGCAGGTTATGTCGGACTCGAACCGACTAAGAACCAAAGGATGACTTTCATGCCGCCGGCTATGACCCAGAAAGTATTGTAGTCAACGAGATTATTCCACTGTTTTCACAAGGCATGAGCCTTCATTTTTTTTTGGTGATGTTCATAAGCGCCCGAATATACCAGACTGGGTATTTGTAGTTTGCTTGTTGGTGACTAACAAGCAGCAGATACAAGTCAAGGACTCTTTGAATTTCAGCATAGAAAAAGGAAACCGACTCGTCAACTGATGCACAGTCGACTACACGAATTAATGCAAAGTAGCTCTTCATTAATTTTGTCGTAGTTAGCCTTTTTAAAAAGTCTTTTTTTAACGTATATTCTAGGCAAGGGCAAAGTAATTATATCAGTTGCATCAAGATGAAGAGTTGTATGATGAGAGTCTTCTGGTAAAAGCGGTGATTGACAAATTGAGATATTAATGCTGAAATTACATAAAATGTATTACATTGGTTAAGATTAGCGAAGCTACAAAAATTATGAGTTCAGCTGCGGCACTTTGTAGCTCCACACTACCTTTTTTAGCTATCAAAGGATCGGGTATCAAAGGTACTATTATAAAGATCAAGTGTTTTGGTTCTCAGTCCGCGTACATTTTGATAATAAACACATAGTTCATTATTCATCAAATCAAAACATGTATGTCAGTGTTCATTAATAGCTGTCAAATGATGTCATTTGTGTTTGCTATCTCGATTGTATTTCGGTTGGTCACTGGAGATAGCAAATATAAAAGACGTCATTTGACAGCTATTTGATGTACACTTTACCATTTTGAGTTGGCAACTGAGATACATAATCAGCCCCCAGGTCCTCACCGGACCTCCTCGGGCTCTGAAAGAGAAGCGACTCCGGTCATTGGAGTCGCCCCTCAGGTATGCGAGGCCGTGCCAAACGGATGGAGTGCCCCGATTCCTCTTGACAGCTCCGCTACGGAAGCGCTGAAAAGGCTAAGTTTCCGCCTTTTTGCGCCCCCGGTCCACCTGCGACGGAGCGGGCCTGATTTGGGATCGTCATCCCGGGCCCGCCACGCTCCCACGCTGTGAGAGGAGCGACGCCGGCTACTGAAGTCGTCCCCAGGCGTGCGAGGCCGTGCTGGCCGAGGAAAGTCCCCCGACTTCCCCCGGCAGCCCCGTATCGGAGGCGCTTTGAAAGCGAAGGAACCGCCTTTTGGGGCCCCCGGTCCACCTGCACTTTTCTGTGTTTAGGATACATTTTGTAATTATTAAGGAAAGTAAAAATTTAAAAACCACTTGATTTGAATCCTCGGTAGCTCAAATAGTTAGAGCATTCGTCAGCGATAGTCGAAAGGTTCCTAGTATGTAGGTTGTAAGTTCAAATTCTGAATTGAACTTTTTTTTTAATTGTGAGATTTTGTTCCCAAGCACGGACAAATGCTAAAATTTAAAATAGGTACCTAATAACTTCTTAAGAAAATCGAAAATTAAGGCTATAAATATAAATTGGTGCTGCAATGATGTACAATGATTTTAATAGTACTACTCATTTAAATTGCTAATTTGTTGATAACTTCGCGGTTTTTACAACTTCGCCGGACTTTATGGGCCAGCAGAGTGCTCAATCAGCCCTAGACATCCCCCTACATACCCAGCAACAAGGGCTGCCTCCCGGGAGACCGAACCTTGCGGTTCGTCCGTCAGCGTTAAGCGCCGGGCGGAAAAGAATTCTTCGTCTTCGAGATCGGAGGCGACGGTGTAGTGTGGTGTTGAGTATGCTGTTGCTTGTTGTGTTGTGATTAGGAGGGAGGGTCACGTTTGCGGGATTCGATATGTGACGGGCTAATAGTACTGTATGGAACTCTGTAACTATGTTTATACCTGTCAAAGCAATCGCTAAAGATCATAAAATTTTTGATTCTTAAAAATTTGATTTTCTTAATTTGACATGATTTTAATCCGCGGTAGCTCAAAAGGCACAGTGGCAAAAAAGGCAAAAGGTCAGTGAGACACAAAATAGTGCAGTCAAATCCTGTATAAGATATTTCTTTATTTAATAAAAAAACAAAAAATCGATTTGCTTTTGATTTAGCAATTTTTTTCTCAAATAATGAACAATTTTTAATTGGCAACACTTTTCGTAATCGGAAGTCGCAAAGAATTACGTACCTACCTACACCAGTTCCTTTTCTTTACCCTACTAGGTATCCTTTAAACCAGCGATCGGCAACCCTCGGCCCCCCGATGTCTTACTTACGGCCCGTGAATGTCTTGAAGTTATAAATATCAAAATAAATTCATGAACGTTCCACGCTTGACCGTATATTATACGGCGTATAGTGTAGATTCAGCCTTGATAACGTGCTTCTCTCCGCCCATTTTAATTTTTTCTATGGGACATGGCCAATTATACGTACGTACAATTGGCTTCTAGGGTAAATATTACAAGTGTGGCCGACCTTTAGTTTATTTTGTCGCCTTGTGGCCCCTGCCTGCCAAAAGGTTTGCCGACCGCTGCTTTAAACAGTTCGTTTTCGCTGCTTGCGTAAATTACATGTCCTAAAAAGTGCTTCTCTGCCCTGACGTAAAATCTTGTATTTGTGAATTACTCTATGTTTCTAGTTTCATTTTCTTCATTTTTAATTGTTAGTCGATTTTTTTCTTTAAATGTTTTTATTAGTGTATGTGTGTGTTAGACGCTTAGTGATTTTAGAAGATGCCATCCAGATCCAATACTGTTAACCACCAGAATTTTAGTGTTTATGAGTACGGGCGAATGATAATGTGTTACGGGGAAGCTCATGGCAATGCATAGCGAGCTCTTCACATTTACATGGAAAGGTATCCAAATGCTCGTCATCCATCGGACAGCCGTGTTATAACTCGTGCATATCAACGCATTGTAGATAACCAGCAAGTAGTGCCAGTGAAAAAGGAGCTGGAAGACCAAAATCCGCGTTTAGGGACACGTACGGCGGCCCGCGTAGTACGCAGACGGTACAGAAACCGTGAGTCACATTGTGCTGTTCATAAAGTTTTACGCAGGGACCAACAGCGAGCGTATCGCATCCACAAGGTGCAAGCGTTACTGCCGGCTGACAGAAATAGCCGAGTCTCGTTTGCTGATGGTTGCAAAACCAACATGACACAGATGCCACGTTTGCTGCGCTTGTGCGCTTTGGACTGATGAGTCTACATTCACAAGGAATGGGATGTGGAACAGACGTAACGCCCATATCTGGACTCACAACAACCCATTTTCTGTGCAGGAGACAGGGTACCAAACATGTTGGTCAGTGAATGTGTGGGCCGGTATTTCTAATAACAGAATTTTGGGACCTGTGTTTCTTCCAGACCGCTTAAATGGCCAACAATATCGTACGTTTCTGAAAACGAGTTTAGAAGAAATGCTAGAAGAACGCTAGATACGAGTACATTTGGCGCAATTGCGGGATGCTTGGTATCAACATGACGGTGCTCCTCCACATGTGTCTCTTAGTGTACGGCAATGGCTTAACGAGTCGTTTGGAGAACGATGGATAGGTCGGTTTGGCCTATAGCCTTGGACAGCACGTTCGCCAGATTTGACCACGCTGCATCTTTTTCTTTGGGGCTACATTAAAGACAAAGTGTTTGTTGGTGAGTGCCCTACTGAGGAAGACATGCGTGCCAGGATTCATAGTGCTTTTACGGAATTTCATTTGGCGTGTGCTCAAGATCCGTCGTTAATGTCTCGGCTCCACTCAGAAACGCTTCGTCGTGCACGAATCTGTGAGCAAGTTGGTGGGGGTTATTTCGTACCTTTTCTTGTAAGAAGCAATTGAGATTGAGGCAGGTATGTGTGTAATTTTAAATCTTATATCTAGGTTAATTGTGTTATCTAGGTACATCTTACCTACATATCATAATCCATTTTTATAAACTTGTGTTTAAATAAGTATTGTTTGTGCCCCATGAAAAGATTCGGTTTAGATTGAACGACTACTTAATAATGTAGGAGTGTAATTTTCTATGTTGCGTATGATTCTACCGCATAGTGTCTAGGTAGGTATCTACCTACTGATTGGCGCGCGCAGCGGCAGCCGTGCGGCTTGGTGCTTACAATTTGTACGTTATACATTACGGGCTGAAAAAATGCTAAATATTCAACCACTTATTTCCGACAAAAACTGTAAACGGAATTTTGAATTCTGATGTGTCTAAAAGTCTAAACTACCACAGAAGATTTCTTTATGGTGTCAATTACACCATGTATACGTACGGAATTTTAATCCTCGAAATTTGGAAAGGACTCAAATAATTCAAATCAGAAAAGAGGTAGGCTAACAACTTCGAGATGAACACCAAACTATTTTAGAGGGAGGTAAAGAAGTCTCGGAGTTGTTCGTCTGCCTCCAGAATGAATAGAATTAAGTCTAAGAGTGGTGATATTCTTGCTTGCACGCATGACGTGTTAAAATGGTGGAGAGAATTTTATGGAGATAAGTATGAATGTGCCCAAGATGCTGCCGCTGGATCCGAGTACTCAAATGACTCGGAAATAGCGGAGGCATCTGACGGCATTATGATGGAAAAGTTGTAGTTGTATAAAAGTTGAATGGGCGATAAGAAGCCTTACCATATAAGGCTGCGGGAGTAGATATGGTTATAGCTGAGATGATCAAACTTGGTGATCTTGCCGTCCGGGACTCTTTCTGGGTTCCTTGTAACAAATGTTGGAAAACCGGCAGAGTACCCGAAGACTGGCGACGTGCGGTCATCGTGCCCTTGTATAAAGGCATTAGGCAATGGTTCACGCATGTACTGTATAGGTTACAGGGCCAGTTTGATCAGTTTAGCATCAAAAGTGTATGAAAAAATAGTTGAAGTTGAATAAGTGCAAGGGATGTCCGATGGAACATTGTGGGAGGCTCAAGGCGGTTTCGGGTCTGGAAGAGGATGTACGGATCAAGTGTTTTCGTTTCGCAACATTGTAGCGAAGCATCTGGCTGTTGGTCAGAGGGTTTGCTGCGGTTTTGTGGATCTCGAATAACCGTTTGATAGGGTTGTACGTTAGGAACTTTGGGACATGTTGCCAGATTATGGGATAGTCGGGTCCCTGCTGCGTACGGTACAGTCAATGTATTTAGACTGTAAAGCATGCGTGCTGGTGGATGGCAACATATCGCCTTGGTTTGATATTAATATTTGCGTCAAGCAGAGTTGTGTGTTGTCAGCACGCTTGTTTATCATATATTTGGACAAATGTCTTCAAAGGTTAAGATCATTGAATGTGGGAATGCGTATGGGTGACTAAGTGGTGAACTGCCTGCTTAATACAGATGATGCTGTACTTTTGGGCTCTACACCATCTGAGTTGCAAACACTGATCACAGTTATGGAAGGAGATTGTAAAGAAAGGGGCTTACATTTGAATGCGATGAAAACCAAAGTAATGGTGTTTGAAAGAGATGTAGCCAGAATGGATGTAAGAGTTTTGGTTGATGATGTAGTGCTGGAACAATGAAATTGTATATCTTGGTTGTGCTTTTAACAGGGATGAAAGGTACACCGCGCATGTAGAGAGGAGAGTGAGTGCAGGGAGTAGTGTGAATGGAACGTTGGGTAAGCTATTCCAAAGCGAGTGAGTCAAAAAGCTAGACTCGCTTTGCAAAATTCTGTGCTTATCGCAACGTTCTTTTATGGAAGCGAGAGTTGGGTATGTCAGAAAGAGCATGAAAGTAGGATAAATGCGGTCGAAATGAGAGCACTACGGAAAATCTGTGGTGTAACTCTCATTCGCTCGCTGACCGCATTCGTAACAGTGAGATCCGAGAAAGAGTGGGATTAAAAGAAAGTGTTGGTATTAAAATGCGAAAGGGCATGCTCCGCTGGTTCGGTCATGTGGAAAGAATGACAGATGAAAGATTGACAAAGCAGATATACAATGCGAATGTGGATGGATGTAGGTACCCGGGGAGACCAAGGCTGACATTTCACGATCAGATCAATCAGATATTATCCGAGGGTGGTGTCAAAAGTCTCCGAAACCGGCGTGTTTGCTTGAAAAGGGTAATGAATGTGAAGGAAGCATGACAGGTTTGTCAGGATCGTGAGGTCTGGCACTGGATACTCTCTGCCTCCCCGTAAGGGACTTGGCATGATGATGTGTATGTATGTAATTCAAAATAATTTCAAATCGTGATAGATAACAGTCAGCGCTTATTATTGTCACAGCAATCGGTAAAGCAGCGATATATTTACCAAAGCCTATCGTATGACATTTATTTCAGCTGCGAGAAAAGTTACAAAACATTTATTTCCTGTGTTTATTTCAAGTAATATAAATATTCTTTAGCAATAGGTTTCTTTATTCGTTAATACTTCATTTAAACACTCTAACGGCATATCTTTTATGCAATACTTACTTATTCAAAATGATACCGAAATCGACTACGGTATCCAAATCTATACACAAGATTCATCATGTAATAACTACGTCTAACATTAACTTTGATTTTGCCTAAGTTCGGCTCTGCCTATTTTGAAGTGATAATTTGTAATGAAAAGATGAATTACTTTGTGACGAAACGAGTGACGGTGCTAGTTTATTTGGCTTCCGCTTTTCTCGAACGTACGGCAAGAACAGGCAGACGCGTCCTACTCGCTTACCTAGAAAAAATTAAAATGAAATATTAGTTCAACTTAGATAAGTTTAAACAGGTTAAGTTGTCACTTCAGTCGGACGTCGCGTGACGAAGACGTATTTTTATTAGCTACTTTAAATAATCATGTAATAAATAACAATTTGAATTTTGAGTAGTTGGTTCAATAGCCAAAGAAGCAATTTAGCAAAAATATAGCGAAGTACCTATTTAATTATTTTATTTTTATGTGTAAATCTTCAGCGATTTAGTGACTTCCTTTTTCCATATATTTATAACTGGCTAATCGGATTATTTAATTTTAAAAACTATACTGTCAGACACATAAAAATGTTATTATCAAAAGGACCCTGTATATTATACTCTTCTCTGTTTGAAAAGGATTCTGCACAATGGCGTTCGAGGACACTGAAAATTTTATGTAAAATTTAATTAAAATCAATAAATTAAGTATATCCGTACGCAATATCTTAATAAGTAATTAAGCAACTTACAGGACAGGCTCAGCCTAGTGTAGGGCAGTGTGGGGGCCAGAAAATTGTATTAGTTTGTAACTTGGTTTCTGCTAAATAAATATTTTTATTTAAAAAAAATATATTTTTTGCTTTTCCCTTAAAAAAACTTAAGTCAAATTTTAGTTGTCAAATGTCAACATGACTGATGATAAGTATTGACTCTTCGTGTGCAAAAAACCAACATTGACACCTTAGTGATTTTTTCACTAGATTTAGTGAATTTGTGGTTTATAAAGTTCACATTATAAAAAAGACATCATTTTTTTTAGTTTTTACTGGTACTTAACGAAACTAGAAAAACGAAGAAAATTCATATTAGCGAGAGGGTTGCTATATTTTGTCAAACAAATCATAAATCATAATAATAAAAAAGTAGTTAAATTAACTGCTTTCATAAAAACAGTAGCCACAACGAAGGAGAGGATTAGCACTTGACTGTATCCAACTAGAATTGATTTATATACCTCATTAATTTCGTAGCATACCCTTTCCAAAAATATTGCATTAACACAACACAATTTTTTAATTTTTGATATAAGTTATTCGCAGAGAAACACCGAGAACAGCTCTTTCCATAGCACGCTGAGCGACTCTGAGCTTATTTAAGAGGCCCACATTTACCGGGCAAGTCTCAGTTCCATATGTCATCACCGGTAACTAACACTGGTCGAAGACTTTCGACTTTAAGCTGTGTGGCAATCGGCAATTTGGACAAGAATATACCCTTTAGCTTCCTGAACGCAGCCCATCCGAGTTGGATTCGGCGGGAGGATTATCATAAAGATATTTGGTTTTATTTATGTGCCTCATGTTATACGTGCCTTTTCGTTAAGATAAGTGAAATAGTAGCTATTGCCTTACAACAGAGTACAATTCGACCTATTGTCAGCATCATAGGCAAGTTTCAACAAATCTCGCTTATTCATTCCAGTTTCCAGCAGGACCGACTGACCGATTAGAACGACTAGAACCTAGCTTTCGGAAACGTTTCTTTTAGTTCATTGCAAAGTGCAAGTATACGTTTCCTATTCGTTAGCTATTTATTTTAATGTGTAATGAATTTTTGTTGGTTATTTCACAATTGCTTTATGGAGTTCTAGCGATTTTTTTGGTTAAAATCCTAAAATCTAGGGAGTTTTGAGAACAAATCTGGTGATATTTTTTTACAAGGTGTCATCACTATTGGAAGTATAGAAGTTAGAAAAAAATCTATCAAATCAAATCAACTCAGTTATATACGTAGTATCACTAAGTAGTCTGTGACTCAGTCGTCTTCATCTGAAAAGAAAACAAAAACAAATTTTCACTATAAAACTTGGGTGTTCGTGTCTGAATAGTGAAGTGTAAAAGGAAAATGATATGACAAATAAAGGAGAAACTAATGCTCAAAACAATTGCTCATCATGTTGGTGTAAAAATAGATATAAAATTTAAATTTTAGTGGGAGGATTCAAAAGTTAATAGGCAAAAATGGATAATGAATTTGTTGATATTTCGACAAGTTACAAACTGCAGCTAGCGTACGGAATAGGTCATGTACTAAATGATGTTTGTGCTAGTTTGTGGTTTACTTATTTCTTGGTGTATTTCCATTTGGTGCTTGAATTTTCTGGCTCTCAGGCTGGATACTTAATGTTAATAGGACAAATTGTTGATGCTATAGCAACTCCGTTTGTTGGATATCACTCTGATCATACAGAAAATATTTTAAGTGCTAGATATGGTCGAAGAAAACTTTGGCATTTATTTGGTTTGTATTTTTTATTATTCATTATTAATTTATGACACTGGGTATTAAAAAAAGTCTTCATGCCAATATTTCTGGAGAAGTAGGTAGAGTTACTGCCAGGGCACCCATTTCTTTCCTAGGACATTAAGTCCCACAGTGTGATAAGTGGCAAGCCAACTAGGCACATATTATCCAATCCCAGGTATTGTTTTTTTATTATAAAATTGAAAACCGCCTTTTTGTTGACTGACCTGAGAATGGAATACAGGACCTCATAAAGCTAAAGTAATAACTATTTTAGGAGTATTTTTTTAGTTTCAAAAATTGAGTTTTATATTTAAATCAATATATAAAATGTGGTGCTATTCTTCTGGTAGTGAAAGGTGCAATTTTTTTTATATTAGAGCTAGGAATATTGAGTATAGATACATATAACATACTACATACAAACTTTCACATTTATAATATTACTAGCAGCCCGGACCGGCTTTGCACAGGTATGAAATATACATATAAACCTTCCTCTTCAATCGCTGTATCTATTAAAAAAACTGCATCGAAATCCGTTGAGAAGTTTTCAAGTTTTTAAGCATACAAAGGGACAAAGAAAGCGACTTTGTTTTATACTATGTAGTGATTCGGAATAAGGATTAGCATAGATAGCTTAAAAAAGTTTCAAGCGGTTATAACCATTATAGCATTAATATGATATTCAGTGGTGTCAGCTATATAATTTGATCACAGCTCTGTATTCTATATTTAAGTAGTATTTGACAGTGGTAATTTTACATTTTTGTCCCTTATTTTAGGCACAGTTTGTGTGCTGTCATCATTTCCATTTATATTTACAAAATGCATTGGATGTGCAGAAACACACAAATGGGCACAAATGTTTTATTTTGCTGCATTCATAGTAATATTTCAAATTGGGTGGGCCTCTGTCCAAATATCTCATCTTAGTTTAATACCAGAATTGGCAGATGATCCTCATGTTAGGACACATCTAACTGCATTCAGGTAAGTTGATTTTTTTCTTTTTGAAAAAGGGTTAAACCTTAATCTACAATACATATGAATGTTTGAAAGGAAAACCTGTAAAAACTACAAAAGTAGTGAAAATTTGTTATATTAACGCTTTGTCCTCTTCTTCTTCTTTTATAAATATGGCTTTTAATTATTTTTCATGACTTATTTAGCCAATGTCAGGTACAAAATGCTTATGGTTCTAATGATACATTGTTTCCATCAAAAACCAAAATTATTTAAATAAGTGGCTATTGGAGTTTGAGTTTTTTTTATTTTGAGAGTTGTCGAGTGTTCTATATAATGAGTTTTCACCGCACCTGAGTTTTGGTAATCTCAGAGCATATTTTAAATTAATTATATTGCTGACATACAATGGTTTTTATTCATAGATAAGCCACAAATGGTTATGGTATCATCTATCCATTACTGTTTTGTCATGCAATCAGAGAAGTTTAGTGTGTATAGATGATGTACACATTTGCAGTATCAAAATAAATGAATCCATAAAAAAATCTTAAAAGAACTGTATAATATATTCCAGAAAAAGTAATAGGGATAGGGTTCAGAGATGCATTTAAGTCTACGAAATTCCTATTTACATGTTCTTTACTAGAGAATATGGTAACTGATAGTCTTGTGGCTGTCCTATCGCCCTCTGGGCATATATTCAATCCCAGACAACATTATTTTTATTAGAAAATTTAAAATACACACTTGTGTTTATTGCCTGACCTAGGAACAAACCCAGGACCTCAGGTCAGGTATTTGTGTGATGAATATTTTTAAAATTAATTTATAGAGCTTTCTTTAAGATTGGGCTAAAGTCAGATTGTGGATATCTCTATGTGAAATTTGACATCACCAAGTGCCACTGGGGGTATAACCTAATATATTATAAATAGACATATCTTTTATTTTAGATACGGATTTACAGTTTTCTCAAACTTGTTTGTTTACATCATCACATGGATTATACTGCACCTAACTGGGGAATGTGATAAAGCGGTATGTAAACAATGTATAATGTAATATGTAGAAATAAACAAGTCCAAAGTTTACCTATAATTAGGTTAAGTAATATTTTACAATTTACTATATAATATTAAGTGTTGTTGTTAAAGATTGACAAGTTAAAGATTGAAAAAGCAGATATACAATGCGAACGTGAATGGATTGAATGGAACGCGAATGTGGATGGATGTAGGTACCCGGGGAGATCAAGGCTGACATTTCACGATCAGATCAATAGGATATTATCCGAGGGTGGTGTCAACAGTCTCCAAAACCGGACTGTTTGTATGAAAAGGGTTATGAATGTGAAGGAAGCAAGACAGGTTTGTCAGGATCGTGAGGTCTGGCACTCGATACTCTCTGCCTACCCCGTAAGGGACTTGGCATGAAGATATGTATGTATGTATGTAGGTATCTTGTATGGTATATTAGCCGTTATATTAGTAAACATATTTATAATTTTTATTGTCAGCAATTGTTGGAATTCCATTGTATATGACCATTATAAAATTACTCTTGTACTTTTCTATAACACATTGTAGCAAAAATTTAATTTACTTTCTGTCATTAAAAAAACAGAAAGTAAATTAATATAAAAAAAATATTTATTAGGTAACAATTTTCATCATAATTTTATTGACATTCCTATGACCCCGTTGTCTTGTTCTGCAGCTACTGCTGATGGACGCTCACAGCTTATTGTTGGATATATTGTATTGCCTGTGAAGTGTACAAAATTTGTACGTTCAATAAGATTTCTTGTTATACCATCCATAACAACCGATATAATATTTTTTTTTATATTAATTTACTTTCTGTTTTTTGAATGACAGAAAGTAAATTCAATTTTTGCTACAACATTTTATTTTACACATTATGTTATTGTTATAAGACTGTCATATAAAAAAATGGGATTCATTTTCAATGTAAAAAATGAATCCCTATATCATGAGAATAATGCATCATGTCTGAATGCATAACCAATTTCATTAATGATTTTTTTGTTGTGCTAATTATTGTCAGGAGAAGGTTCGTA